>CAUOFW020001096.1:0-137431 GCA_963454935.2 Ilex paraguariensis
TGTTGTGAAATTTACTTTATCCTTTCACTTGATTATTGTTACGGCTTAAACTTGGGATCTATTTAAAATGTCTTGTTTTTCCTTCAAAATTGATATATGTTATTTACGAAATGAGATTGACCGATTTTTATCTATTTTCTAAACCTTGTTCGAGTTGGGAGGATTTTTCCTGCAGAACTTCGTGCTCACCCCTACAGTTAAACATTTTACAAATTATGGGCCAGAGGATGAGCTCGGTGCTAACGAGTCGGGCCATGGAGAAGCTTCATTATATGGGTATTTGGATCCCGAGTGGGATATCTAGGGATGTCGTTTATTTTTGTGCTAGATTAGGAACGATTACGTACAACCATGTAAAGTCTAGTATGTTGTTTATTTCGCTGCTAAGTTCAAATGTAATTCTTTTGATGTAGTAGCCTGGTTTGGGCTTATTCTTTTTGGATAATGTTGTAAATATTTTAGGGATAAATAGACCCGTGTGGTCAATGTAGTATAATTGCACAAGTTGTGTTTTGGGTAGAGCTCCCTGAACAAAGGAGACTCTACCTGAATTTTATTAAATTAAGGACCCCCGATTATTTATGAATTTTATTAGTTGCTCCCATAGTATGAATAGTTTTAGAAGGTAATGTCTTCCAGGTGGTTTTTTGGGCATTACACAACCTTACCCCAACCATTGTTTTAAAAAATTTTATCCCAATTTTGATTGGGGGAATGAATATTATCAGTTGCCTATATATTCCACATCACCATAAGACCCTCCCCAATATCCACCCTACCATGACCCACAAGAAAAGAATTTGGAAAACATTATTTGTGAATTTATGTAAAGACATCTATCTTTCAAAGACATTTTTTGTGAATTTATGCAAAGCCAACTAGCTTCCATTGAAAGCCAACAAGCTTTCAATGCCCAAATAAGCCAAGATATTGAAGAGATAAAAGATATGCTCAATACATTAAAACAAGAACAAGAGGGTTGACAATAGTCAATATAGTGAGAGTGATTCTTTTCCTAAATTACGAACTGAGGTTGAATCTATTAATACTCTTGATAGTGAAGAATTAAGTGATATTATTATTCCACAAGAGGCTAATGAGTTCAAAGACCTTTTGTTATTAACAAGTAATAATGAAATTCACATATCTAATATTGGTGAGGGTATAAAAGTTGAGTTGAGTATCATAATTGATAAAAATCTATTTTCTATCTCATTGTTAGATTTGCATAAAAATGTATATATCTCCCTTTTCTTGCATGTTCAAGTGGATAGTTCAATTAAATGAATTACTTCGACACCATATTTTTAAGCCATTAAAAATTAAATGGCATATATTCAAATTTGACTTTAAACCAAATTGAGTATGACCTTTTATTTTTATTTGTACATAGTAGTTAGATTTTACTTTATTTTTTTTGTTTAATTTTAGTTTCCTTTCTGTTTGTTTCAATTTATAATTTTCTTTGTTTGTTGAGTTTTTATTTTTAGGTTTTAGAGTTGTTGCGGCACCAGGTATTCCTATCCCTTTAATCTTTATTCATTATTTTTACTAAGCATTAAAATATTTATTTTTATATTGAGGACAATGTTGGATTTAGGTTGGGAGGTATAGGTATGTTTTGTGTTGTAAAAATTTCTAATTTATGTTTTTTTCTAATTTATTTACTTTGTTAAAAAAAAATTAAAAAGTTAATAAATATTAAAAAAACAATTTGGTTATGTCTAAATAAAATATTTATGCATAATTTGACACCACAATATAAAAATAAGTTGCATATATTTAAATTTACAGTTGTTTAAGCATCATATAAAATTTTATTCTATACTTTTGTATCTCATATCATATTCTTATAAAAACTCACAATTTGTGCACTTTAGACATTACCAAGTTGAACATTTGTTAGGTATTTTACCTTGAGAGCTTGACACATATAGTGGAGATGCAAAAAAATCCTGATGAGTTTTGATCCAATCTTTTTTGGAGGGTTACTTACATTTACTCAATAAAAGAATATTTTTATTCAGCTAATCTCCTTTAATAGTCTCATTATTTTTGTTTTGGTTAACATCAATATTATGAATGATTGTTTGACTTTAAATTATTTGCATGGGAAGTGTGTTATCAAAAACTCTTAAGATATGATTTTAGGTCATCTTTGTCATTATTTGAGTATGAGCCTTATTCTTTGAATATTATTATCGATAGAAGTCGTGATTGAGCCTATGAAGCAAAATTTTATTTCTTATACCAAACATATAAAAACCAAGCTAATAAAAAAAAAATATCCTTTACCCTTGGTTATCCCGGGAGCAAGTTTTTTATTATTTATGTAATTTGGGAAATGTTGGTTGGGAAAAGATGTTCAAAGATTGTGAAAAAAAAAATTGTATACTTGTGAATACTTGCATTTGATATTTTGCTGAAAAAAAAAATATACACATTCAGTTGTTTTGCTAATAAAAAAAAAGACTATATGTCTAGCAGATTGAAAAAAAAAACAAAAAAGAGAAAAATAGCAAACATGAGTTTAAAAAAAGATATGAGCAAGTATTGTAAATTGTGCTTCTAAATGGTGGAGAGTGAAAGGTTATGGAAAGAAGATTAGTTGTGTAATGTACATGTTCTCTTGAGATAGTTTTTTGAATTCTTGAATATCTTTCGTTTCAAAACCCTAATCCCAAAGCCCCATTATAATCTTAAATAAAGTCCTATCTGAACTCAAGAGTGTATTGATGGATGCATGATTCGTGTGAATAAAGAAGAGAATGATAATTGTTTATATATTGTGTGTTAATTTTCTTTCATGAGACTATATCAAATCCTTTTCTTTTGGATTATGTTTTTTTTTATGGAACATGTGAGTATTATTTTGTTTTGATTTAAATATTTTCTTCTCACATGTGATATTTGAGGGAATAGTTACTATAATATGAGAGAATCTTTTATGAGTAAATTATCTAGTGAGATTTGACATTGAGACGAATAGTTGATGGTTGTAGAGGTGATTACTAGACAAATTGCTAACTTGGTATAATTAATTCACACTACACATGATTTTATATGGGAATATAATAAATGCATACACTTATATAGCGTAGAGTTTTATATTTTGTTTTGCATGTGCTTATTATAAAAGCTTGTAGCTTAAAATTTTTATACTGTAGTAGCAATTTGTGTTATAAAATTATTATTAAGATATTTAATCACAGGGTGATGTTTGTGGGTATCATCTCTAGAAACCCTCACGAGATTATACTCGTCTACTAGAGGGAACCTAGGGGTTTAAAGGCTTATTGCATATGCTAAATGCAATCATGAGACCTACAAAAGTGAATTTGTGTTTTATTTTTGTGACACCCCAAAATCCGGGAGTCTATTGACCACCCATCAACCTGCGGAATATCCATAGATATCGTGTAACTCCATATCACGTCATTATGCCTCATTTATCGGGATCCATAATTTAACAAAATTCGGATAGAGTCTCCTTTGTACAGAGAGCTCTACCCAAAACACAACTTGTGCAACTATACAATCATACGACCCATCCGAGATCTAATATACAACATTGACCACGTTGGGTCCATTTATCCATATTCATATAACAACATTTAATCACATGACCCATCCGAGGTCTAATATACATCAATTCATACTCCCACATCATGAATTTATGTATTAAACATAGTTAATGTAAGTTCAAATTTCAATCATTTTACATACATTACATGCCAAAAACTGAATTACAAGTCTAGTTTTACAAAAAATAGATTTAAAAGGCACAAGTCTGGTTTTCTTCAACCATGGGGCCCCGATTGTGAGCCGTCCGCCAACGCATAACCCGCACCTGGAATATTTTCCCGTATAGGGTAAGCCACGCTCAATAGAGTATCTTCTACAGAGCTACTCACCAATCATATGCAATGTTCACATGTAACATTTAACAACTACAATCCATTCCATATAAGAATATATAATTCTAGATGAAAATTCTACCATGTCATATCATGATATGAGATGATACTCACTCATGCACTTTAACTTGAGTCCTCACCGACTCCAACAACACAATGCAATACAAATGTGTAAAACATTTGTCATTGATGAAATACATCCAATGATCGTTTTTGAAATACAAGTCATTGTGTTTATAAAACCAATTCATTGTTGGATGTTTCCCATCGAATGAATACTTTATAAAACAAATACACTTTTTTGGAATTTTACCTCAGGGGAGTGTACGAACTAGGTATTTTTATAAACAAAATCATGTGTCTTTGTTGGGTAGTGGAGTTTTGGAATCGTACCGCAAGTTCTGCAAACCAATACACTTTTTCGGAATTTCACCTCAGGGTAGTGTATGAACCAAGTAGCTGGGTCTTGCACCTGAGGGAAAGTCTAGCCCTTCTTGTTATACCCGACACAAGTTTTTCATAAATGCAACCGTGCGACTCAGTAGGATATTCAACCTCACTTTTTTGAGCCCACCCATCAAATACCAAGTATGGTGATTGATCCAACCATACACTCACACACTCATACTCATGGCCATGGATGCATTTTTTCGTGCAAATGTAATGTGATGCACCATTGCACAATCAATGTCATGCTCAATGTAATGGATGTCAATGAGCCAAATTTAAACCACACATCTCAACATGTGTCACGACAATTTATATCACATGTATAAAATTACTAAAATTCATTATCATGTCAATACATCAACTAGCATAAACCCAACACATATCTCAAGCATGGCATTACACAATCTCATGTATTAAACATATAGCATACCCACAAAATCACCTTTTCATGAAATTACCAACCAAACAATTTCCGTATCTCAATTTCAAGTTAGAAAATCTACCCTAACCCATTTCAATACCCCTTTTCACACCCATTTCATCTATTTCAAGTGCATAGTTGTGTGATATATATATATTCCCTTTTAACCTATGCATTGATCCAACTTTTCCGAGTCCACTTATCAACCACCAAGAATGGTGTTTGATCAACTATGTACACACATCCACACCCATGCCTCATGCCCATGAATGTGATGTCAATTTTATACCCAAAATATAATGAATGCCAAAATGAGCAATTAAACCACATACTTCAACATATGCCATGGTAATTTATATCTATTGCATATACTTACCACAATTTATCATGTTGCTAATTTATTAACAACTTATATCAACTCATTCCTTCGATCACCATTTTCTCAAGCATGTCATACATAAATTTTGCCACAACAGACTTAATTCTCACATAGGCACTTAGTAAAACACCTTCAAGGCACCAATCATGTTATCACATAATTCACTCATATTTATCATATAACTCAAGAAATCACATTTAGTGATTATTCTACCCATTTCTTAATATCCATCTATCATAATCTTCCAAGAAATCATAAAGTAGCAACTTCTAATTGCCAATTCAAGCTAGACTAGACTTTACCCAATTTCCATATCCATTTTCTACACTCCAAGCACCTATAGTTTTTCATGAAATTTGTCAAACAAGTAAATTCTACAACCCATTTCTTACAAGGTTTGTTTAGCACATTTAGGTATTCATTTCCCACACTTAATATACACAAGTGGTACATTAAACAAGAGAATTTATCTCAAGTCATGCTACCCATTCTCAATACCCATTTCACTAAACCATCAATTTCAAACTAGAATTTTGTTAAATCATTTCTACACCTACTCCATAACCATAAGCAAGTGAATTACATAATTCCATGTACCTACCCTTTTTCCATTAAACTAACTATAATAGAAAAGCTTTAAAATATACAAAACAACTCACATAAATCCAATTTCCAAGAGTTTACACCAATAGCTTCCACATATCAAATTTAAGCTAGAAGTTAGTTTTTCTTCCTTCTCTTTTATTCTCCCTCACTCTCAGTTTCCAACAAGCAAGATCACACACACACACACACACCAATTTATGAATTAAACACACTCACTTTACTACATATTAAAGCACACATAATTTTCATCACCAAGAAATTACACAAGTACTTCCACATATCAAAGTCAAACTAGAGATTGAATCAAACCAATTCTACACCTATTTTCTCATTTTCATAACCGTAGACTCACTACCATAACAAGAGGCAAGACATAGTAGTTCTATACCCCTAATCATCCCCTATGAACATCATAGGTTGGAAATAAACCCAAGTAGGAAGAAACCCTACCTCTTGGAGAGTAAATGAAAGTGTAGAGCCTTCAAGAACACAATAGGACCTCCAAATCTTGATTTCACTAAAATCCTCTCCTTGGATCTTCGGTGAAATCTCTCATTTTTTTTGTGTGGTTGTGTAGCCCTTGTCGCGTAGATGAAGTTTAATTCTTGGTCTGACGAATTCTGACCGATGAAACTTCGAAAATCATAGGGAGAAAGCTTGGATTTCTCATTTTTCTCCTCTCTTCCTTTCACACGTTAAACACACTAGTTTCAGTAGAGTCTTCTGTTAGAAAATCAGATTTTTAAGGATATTTATAACCCCGATGCGCGGTGTACGTTGCGCCACACGCTCCCTTGTTCGGGTCTGTTTTCACCCCAAAACGATTAATTTCATCCCGATTTAAGTTTAAATTAATTTTATTTGAATTTTAATTCAATTATAAGGAAATTTTAAAAAAAAAATTTGTGGGGACCTTTGTGAGGTCGCCCACCACCCAGTCACCTCGAAATACACACAAAATCTAATTATCTCAAAATTCGATTAAATTTAACTGGGTGACTCAGTTTCGCGATACAAATCCAACAGTGAGGTCCGTTGTATTATCTGAGCTCTAGAAAAATATGAATTTTAATTTTGTATCTTGTTAGGATATTTTGTTTTTAGTTTTTAGATTTTAGAATTTATGTATTACTAAAGAATAATAATATTCAGGTTGGGGGGTGTGATTAACCATCAAAATTGCTATTTTATTATATTTAATGATTGGTTAATTACATATTATTTTTGATTAAATGTGTTAAAATTTTTAATTTTCTAGTTTGATACTTTTTCTAGTTGTTTGGTTTATTTTGTAGGTAAATTGGCTGATTTAAAGTAATAATGGATTTTACAAGTGAATCAATCACTAGAAGAAGAATCATAATTGATAAGGATTGAAAAGTCAAGATTGAAATAGGAAAACTTGAAGATATGAAAGAACTTTAATCCTTATAAGAGTCCAAGTTGAAAGAAAACTTATTTAGAGTTGGATTAGGAAAGTATCCTAAAAGATAAGGATTTGACACGTTTTCAGTATTTTGGTCATAACTTTTGACTTTGATATCTGATTTACTTGATATTTGGGGGGTTAAAACGAAGACTTCAAGGGCTACAAAAGTGTATTTCACAAAATATTTGTGATTCAGCCTTTAAATATTCGCAATTAAAGATAGAAGTCTGGACAGATTTTGTACCCGCGCCCCCAAAAATTTTATGCACGGGATTTAATCTTACAAGACTTCTTTTTAGAAAAGAATTCCTTCCAAACCAATCTTATATTTTCAACCTGTACTTAGGATTTATTTTTAGTATAAATAGGGGCTCTGATTTAGGATTATGATTATTCTTTTTCCCATATTGTTATTTTGATTTTTAGTTCATCATGTCTGGCTAGAAGGCTAAGTTAGGGTTAGGGGAGAGCCGCTCAATGAAGTACGATAATGTTATTGATTCTGATTTTAATGATTTATGATATTTTGTTAATTTAACTTCTGATCTGTTAGCAAAGCTTTTGCTTTGTAAAAATCCTAGAGTCGTTGTGCCATCCATGTACATCGATTGCTTGAATTTTTCTGCGAGTAAATAGCTGGTTATTTCACGCTTAAGATAATTATCATTATTTTATAAAATAATATAATTGGATGATTATTCATGTTCCTAAATAATCTTTTGATTATAACTTTTGATTTTCTTACTTGATTTGTTATTCGAATCAACCAACATCTGATTCTTATTTCAATTTATGTTTTGAGTCCTTAATTATTATTGTATAGAATTGAGAGAGAGTACCTGATGCTCTAGTATTTTATTACTATTTTAATTATTAAAATCAATTTTCTCCGTTCAACAATTTTTTAAATAAATCATTTACTTTTAAATTTGTTTTTAATATTTGTGTGATTACTTTCTTGTTACAATTCCTTGAGGGTTCGATCTCGGTCTTCCGAGAATTATATTACTTCACTCAACCTGCACTTGGGTTTACAATATTAAAGTTGAAGCACCCACCCAGTGGAATCTGCAAATCCATAAAATGGCCAATCTAGTGGTTATGATAGGGTGCAGTTGCAAGAGTTTGTGCACAACCTGAAATAGGTACTGCATAATCCTAATTCTAGCATTATACAAGACTTAGTTAATGTCATGAATGAATTAATGAATGTCCAGACACTAATGTCAAGGCTAGTTAATCAAAAAACAGCCATCGTTAGAAATTAAACAATGGAAGAAGGGAACACCAATCTTGTGGTGCTTCCTATGGAAAACCAGAGGCCATTGCCAATGGTAACCAACAAAAGACTAGGCCACCACACCAAAATCACTTTAATATGGTGTTCGATGGAGAACCTATTAAAATGTTTCCTAATTTCTTTTCAGAAAGGAATTCTAGGGGTAGAAATGGGCTAAGGATGGCCCCTGAATTCACATGGTCTTAGAAAAATTGAAAGGCCTATGTTTAGGAAACCATATCTACCATGAGTTGTTTTTGACGAATTACCAAGGGGATATAAAATCCCAGAATTTCACCTTTTCTTTGGTGAAGAAAATCAATCAACCATAGAACACATAAAAAGATACATTTTCTAGTGTGGAGAAGTTAGAAATAATGGAAATTTTAAAATGAAACTATTTCCACAATATTTGACTAAAATAGTCTTCATTTGGTTCATCAATTTGCCTAGCAATTCAATTCAAACTTGTCAAGAAATGGGAGATAAGTTTCATGCTCAATTCTTTAGGAATGAACCAAAAGTTTAAATGGTAGATCTGTTGAGATTAAGACATAAATCAAATGAATTTGCATAATAGTATATCGATAGCTTCAAAACAGTTAGAAACAAATTTCATGGTTACTTGTTTGAGATTGAATTGGTTAAGTTGGTCAAAAATGGTTTGGACTTCAAATTAAAAAAGAAATTCAAAAAAATGGAGTTTAAATATCTCTTTGAACTTTGATCCAGAGTTACCAGATATGAGATGTTACTCAAGGAAGAGCAACAGAGGACAATTTGTTCTCTTAAGACTTATTTCCAAGATTTTGATGGAGAAGTTGAAATCGATGTAGCACAGATCATAGTGAAGTCACTGATTATGTATGATGCCTTGAAAAAGATTGAGGAATCTATGATCATGCCATCTAACCATCCTTTCAAGAAGGATTCACCCTCAACCTATAGACAGTATCCCTTTGATATATCAATGGTTGATGCTCTGTTTGATGAGTTAATTAACCAAAAACTTATTGTCTTGTCTCAAAGACATAATATCCCACTAGAAAACGATATAAAGGGGAGATAATACTGCAAATGATATAACTAATTTAGGCATTCAACTAAGAACTACATTACTTTAGAAATTGTGTGCAGGATTTAATCCAAAATAGAATGCTTAAATATGCTTTGAAAGAGGAAGAAATCATAGGTGTGGACAAAGAATATTTCCCTAAAGAAGTTAATATTAATATGGTGTCTGTTAACTTGTAGGATGACAAGAGGATTGCCAATTTGGTGGATAACAATGAGAGGATTGTTCCCAAGATGAAAAAATTAGTTCACAACAAGCTTGGTTCCAAGGAGGAAGAGTCATTGGTTATGTGCTTTAACTGTGCCAAAGAAATGACCAAGCCAAATGCTATACTACTGGATGATGTGGTGAGAGAATTCACAAATAAGTGTCTCCAATTCAACACTAGAGGGGAGATGTCCAGATTTATAATGGCATTGAGAAAATATTTTATGGTGTAGACACAAGGATTTTCAAACTACAAGAAAGGTACCAACATGGGCATGATCCTTATTATTTTCTTGAGAATCAAGGCGGCCCAGGAAACATTAGTTACCAAGGCCAAGCCAAGAGGGAATGATTGCAAAGAATGGACCATTTTGCTAGACAATTGATGGCTAGAGAAAGTCTTCGACAGAAAATCAAGAAACAAGAACAACATGAAAGGAAAAACCAGAAAAGAAAAGGGAGGTTTAAAGTCATAACAAAGGTTGGATCTAGAACAGTAAATCCTCCTAAAGTCCATAATGTAAAATGACATTATATTCAAAATCCAAAATTCCCTTTTGGAGCATGGGAATAAGCACTTAGCAGGGGTCAGAAAACGAGGGAACAATGAAAGTTTGCAACTTGGATGAACATGCAAGATTCTACTTCTCTTGAGGCCTATTCAAAGCCAAGTCCATCAACAGGAAAGAAAAATCCCACTTGGACTAAAAAACAACAAAAAGGGATTAAAGGGATATACTTGATAAAAAGATTGCTGAATTCAAAGAAATTCTTAATCTATCTGAAGGAGAACCAGAGAATCCATCAGCAAAAGGAAAAGAGAAAGTGGAAGCAGATAAATACATGATTTTAGATGAGGATTTTATGAATTTTGAAGACATAGAGTCTCTCCTCAGAGATTATGTAATATGTAACATGAATGTGGCTCTACCCAAAGCATTTAAGGCTAAGTCAAGACAACCAAATCAACTACTAGGAGATCTGGAAGACAACACTGAATTAGTGGTAGTCTTCACAGAAACTATGAAGGAAACCAAACATGATGGTCTATAAGTGTATAGCAAGGAACTTAGGGAGAAGATAGAGTGATGTTACATTCACCTAGGAAAAAACTAGTTAAGCACTTGATGCCACTGTACATACAAACCCACATTGATGGTTAACTAGTCAACAAAGTTTTGATTGATAAAGGGGCAATGATCAACATCCTACCTTCAAGGATGTTGAAAGTGTTGAACAAAGTAGATGAAGATCTATTGCACACTGACATAACAGTCAGTAACTTTACTGGAGGGTCATCCTCTACGAGGGGAATATTGCCTATACAAATTCAAGTAGGCAACAGGATGACCATATCAACATTCTTTGTGGTGGATTCATATTCTAACTTTAATGCTCTTCTAGGAAAAAGATTGAATACACACTAATCGCTATGAAGTTAGAAAAATGATGGAAGTAAATTGGGTTGAAACCAATCCATTCTCTGTAGATGCGCACAATGTGAAAGCCTAGTTTTATCATAAGGACTTGACTTCAATTAGACAAAGCAATTGCAAAATCCAATTCAACAAATATGTTAAAAAAAGTTTACATGATATCTATCATGACTTGGCTAGGTCTGGTTTCTAAAGCCAAGGTTGAAAAATGAAGATTCCAAAGAAATTAATGAATAGGACCTACAAGAAGTTCTTGAATGGAAAGATCACTGTTATTAAAGTCATGCTAGCAAGGTTGTTTGTATTTACCTTGGAAGAAAATGAAGGCATTAGGTGATGCATATATCGATTGAGTTGAAGGTGTATTAGAAAGTGGCCTAGAAAGCATAAATCAGTACATAAAGGAACACCAGAAAATTTCCAGCCAAAGATGGATTTCAAATGGGAGGATGTATACTAGAAGACTCTTGAAGAATTCAAGGAATACTTAGTCGAGCCTCTAGTATTGATATCACCAAAGGAAGGTAAGCCATTGAAGCTGTATAACTCAGCGAGGGAGAGGTCCATTGGTAGCCTACTTGCACAAGACAATGATTAAAGACATGGGCAAGCAAAGTCTATAAATTGAGTAGAAAATTAAGTTACTAATGAGTAGAAGGGCTTTGTTTGCCTTTGTACTTTTCAGTAATGGAATTAAGGCATTATTTGCTTCAATTCATTATTTGCATTATTGTTTAAACTAATATAATTAAATATATGTTTACAAGACCTTGACTAAGGGGAAAAATGGAGATATGGATCCTTTCCTTAAAAGGATATTGTTTCCAAATTTATGCCACAAAAGACATTTAAAGGCCAATCCTCAGTTGAATTCCAAGTAGACAATTCAAGCGTTTTAAAAAAAGACATATTTGACAAAATATTGCAAAGTAGGTCCTATCATTTGCAATTTTTAGAAGGTAAATAACATAAAAAAAAACCCATAATGAAAGATGTTTTAAAAAAAATCATCAAAACGTATTGAGAGTTTTTAGAGAAGTAGAAAAACTCTTTTGTATTAATCAAAAGACCGAATGACCAAGTTACATATGTACAAGAATATAAAAAAGAGGCCATAAAGATTGTTTGGCTTCCTAAGAACACTAAAGTGAAGGAAAATAGAACTTGAAAGTGTATCATTCATTTCATAACACTCTCAGTTATTGTTGGTCATGCTTCAAACTTTTTTCTGCAGCCAATAGTTTGCCACTACCATCTTGGTGACTAACTAGCAGCTCCTTGGTTCTCAAAAACAAAGTCTCCCTTTCTTGCTTTATTGTAGCTCTATCTTCACTTTTCTTCAACAACCTTTCCCTAAGCCTTATCTCTTCCTACAATAAGATAACATCTTCTTATCTTAAATTGTCCTCAGTCTCCTTTTTTGAAGAAAATTGAGTAGCAAAGTCTTTCACAAAATCAATGAAGTCCATCTTGTTCTTGACTTCATCTTGAAAATAGTGAGTTTGTGATATTTTTGGTTTGAAGATAGATACTCATATGGGCTACTTTTTGTTGTTCTTACTCTATGAAATAAGTAGAAGAGACAATAAAAACTTTGGCTATACCGGAAACCATGGTAGAAGGACCATCTTGAATAAGCTGCTTGAAAGATAGCTCAAGTAATTTGAAGGAATGTGAAAATTCTTTCTTCAAAACTCCTTTGATAGGGGGAAGACAGATACTAAAGGAAGAAATAAAGTCAATTTACTTTATAAAGTAGTATGCCTTCTAATAAATGTCCTTAATGTTAGAACCTAAGATTGAAATGTGATAGATAGATTGAAGCATTGACTGCAAAGAGAAGAAGAAAATTGATCAAGAAAAAGAAAGAAGATAATGCAAACAAGTAAAGTGGTAGCAAGTTACCTAGTTTACAGAAGAAGTAGATGGAAAAGATTTCTTCAAATGATATGACTGGCCATCAAGATTGGCCAAAGGAGTATCCATAGGAATTAGGATAGTAGAATCCTCACAAGCAGCGTCCTTAGGAATAGGGATTGTTTCAATAGGAAGACTCAACTGAGAAGATGCGGATTGGTCTTCAAGATGTAGAGGAGGCATTTATTGATTCAAAGGAGTGACAACAACTATGGGCGCCATTGGAGTGTCTCCTTGATTATACAGGATAGGGTCATCCTCTTGTCTTGAAGGATTTGACTAAATATGCCTAGAGTTGTTAGGCTCTAGTGTCAAGGTTAGTTTCTTGTTTCCTCTCTAAAAAAAAGGATAAAATATTAAAAAGTATCTTATAAAGGAAAAAATAAGAAGCAAAAAATTGCTAGTCTTACTTTAGCATTCAGTTTAAATCGCTTGCAAGATTGCTTGGCTGTGGGAATAAGATGGCTAATTAGCACATCTTTACTATTGAGTGGAAAGGAAGCCATCTTATCTTCCTTCAAAGAAGGATTAGATTCTAGTGGCTATGAAGGTTTTTGCACAAGAGCCACTACATCTAGTCTACTAGGAGAAAGAGTAGCACTTGTCTTTTTGCAAAGAAGAGGTGTCTCTCCAGCAACTTGCTCATTGATCGTGGTTGTCATTGGTATATCAGTTGCTACTTGAGGAGGTTTGAACCTTTCTGAAGATTGAATAGTGGTATTTTGAGCATCAATAGTAGACTGCATTAGTCTTGGAGTAGAGCCTCTTTGTTTCTTTTTCTTTGGTTCCTCAACTAATATAGCTTTACCCTTGCTTGGGCTGGCAGGAGGAGAAGGAATAAGAGTAGTTGTTTCAATTTTTTTCCTTTTTGGACCTAGAAATGAAGGAAAAATGTGGCCTAGGTGGAAGACAAAGAGAGTTGAAAAGGATGGTAAAAGAAAGACAAGATATACCTGTAGAAGAAGCCTCAGTTGTCTGTCGATTGTCGAAGCACAACCTAGAAATATATTCAATAGAGTAAGCATAAAATAAGGTTGAGATATTCTGCCACCATTCTGAATGGAAGGTGGATTGTGATGAATTAGAGGTAAAGTGAGAAAAACAAAAATATTTTAGTGACCTCTCATAAGCCTGAGAAATTTGGTGAACTAGGGCTTTTGACTTTATTTTTTTCCTCTCACTAGCAAGCTTATCGATATAAAATGCATAAAAAGAAAAAGGATGTTATGAGTTAGGCTAAATTGTCTGACAAATTGACTAGAATTATTGCTTTCAGAGCTATAGTAAGAAAATTTGGAGGTAGATACAGAGCCTCGTACATTAAGATAGGGAGGTAGTGAAACACTATCCTAAAAGATACACTGCAATCGTTAGCCTCTTCAAAGGTAGTATCTACGTCAGCGAAAAATGGCTCTATGAAAGAAGAAGAATAAAGAAACTCAAACAAAGGCGTATATAAAGAATTTGGTCTATTTTTTTCTAAAACTAAAAAAGGATCTGAAATAAGAATCAAAAGTCTTCTTTGATAAAAAAGCTGAAGAAGACAAAAAAACAATGAGCTTAATTCAAGGGTTGATATTTTAAATTGGGTAAAGATTCAATGACTAGACTTTAGGAAAATAGGCATAAAGCCAAGCCTGAAAGGGCTAGAGAAGTTCTCTCTCCCCCCCCCCCCCCCCCAAAAAAAAAAAACTAACAATGATCTTATTTTATGTTAGGTTAAAAAGAATAGTATATGATGCCCCTAAAACAAAAGAGGCTATTGCAAGTTTCTTTTTGTTGGCCAACTGAATGGCTACTCCAACGTACTCCTTAGAGACTTTGAAACCAGGAACTCAAAAAACAAATTGATAGTCACTAAAGAAGAAAAACGACATGTTCCAAAAATGAAGGAGTAGAAGATTGAGATGCAAAGAAACAATTTATCAAATCATTATATCCAATACTGGATGGAATATTAACAAAGTCATGACCAGTATTAATGGAGACACAAGCATTTACCCCCATATTTGTTGATGGAAGTCCCGCTAGATGGAAAATGTCCAGTATTGTTAGGGACACCATGTCAATCAAAAAAAGCAGTGCATTACATGATTGAGACCAAAAGCATGAAGTAACGTCGATTAATCATCGGTTCATTTGCATTTCATAAATAGAAAGCTTGATCATGTCAAACATACATGAGCTTCTCCATTGGGATTCATAATGTTGTCCTAATTTTATAACCCAATTAATCCATTTGGATTGATCCATGAACGAAGGGGGTTGGTCCCTTGATTCCAGGATTTCCAGAGAAGTAGGGAATGGTTCAACGTTAGGGTTCCCCCTTCACGAATAGGATAGTAGTCTAAGAATCTCTCACAAACATACGACTTGAAAAAGGAGCCAATAGGAAGTGTTCCACTAGACTTAGGGGTGGGACTTAAAATTCTATGGTCTACTAAGTCATGGCCTGTTTGTTTGATTTCGGTACGAAATCTAGGAGAAAACCGGATTTTAGATGAATATGAAGGTGTAAGGTTTTGTTTTTTTGGAGCCATTCTAAATATGGGATTAACCATTAAAAATGTTATTTTTATTATACTTAATGGTTGGTAACTTCATATTATTTGTGATTAAATGTGATAGATTCCTTGATTTTCGAGTTTGATATTTTTTTTAGTTGTTCGATTTATTTTGCAAGTAGTTTGGTTGATTTAAAATACTAATGGATAAGGCAAGTGAATCAAACACTAGATGAAGGGTCATAGTTGATAAGAATTAAATAATCAGTATTAAGATTTGAAGATTTGAAGATCATTTGAAGATAAGACAACAATTTAATCATTATAAAATTTCAAGTTATTAGAAAACTCATTTAGAGTTAGATTTGAAAAGTATTCTAGATGATATGGTTTTGACAAGTCTTCAGTTTTTGGGTCATAACTTTATACTCTGATGTCCGATTGGCCCGATTTTTGTGGTATTGGAAATAAGACTTCACTAACTAAAAAGGTGTAGTTCATAAACATTTCATGAGGCCGATCTAAAAAGCATCCTATTGGCAAGTACTTCTTTTAAGGTCAAACCTAGCCTCCCCAGTGTAAATATAAGTTCTTTATTTTTTGAGATGAGAGAATTATATATCTTTCTTTATTTTTTTTTTCATGTCTAAGGATTGCTAAACCCCAACTAAAGATAGGAGAGATACTTTCAATAAAGCATGGTATTATTTTTGATCCAATATTCTGTCAATGTATGACTTATTCCTTGAATTTAATTCTTGTTTTTTAACAAAGTTTTTGCTATATATAATTTCTTGATTCGTTGTGAGATTCTCTACGAGTCAAATAACTAATTTTGCATGCTTGGATTAATTAATTAATTAGTATTTTCATAAAATAGTTGATTTTTTATTTGTTATAAATTTAGGATTTATTTTTTAGAAAGCTTGATTTATCGTAGATTCTAGGTATGGAAAATACTTGTGATCTACAAGCAAATACCTAGATTTATTTAGATAATTTATCAATTATAATATTGATATTTTCAATATTATCACCGCTAAAAATTTTGATTCAGATCACTTAGCTGGTTCTCAATTGAGTTCGAAAATCGGATCATAAATAATTTCATGTGGAATTGAAAGGGTATCTTCGATACTTTAGTATTTTCTCAAATTGTTTTAAAAAAAAAAATTTACTCTTTTTCAAATTCAAATCTTAAACTATTTAAAAAAAAAATCTTTTATTTTTCTTTGAGTTTGAAGTGTTCACAATTCCCTATGGTTTAGTACCATTTTCCAGGATTTTTTTGAAGAAAAGGAATGCACCACTATCTATTGAGGTTTGGAAGATTTAAAATTCGTCACAAATTCGATAATTTCATTCCTTACTTTTTTATTTTTAATTTTTTTTTGTCATTTAATTTTTATTTTCTACTTCTACCTATTTCTTTTTCTTTTTTTTTTTCACTCGTGGTTTCTCGACCATAAATGACATTTAGTTAAATTAGATTTAGATAGTTTTTTCTTGGTAGTTTATTTGATAGCACGATTACTGATAATGGTAGTAATCATAGGGAGATTAAATTCCAAAAATAATTCACCTATGCGAACTCTAGTTGAATATTCACAACTCCTTCCTCATATTTCCTTCTCATGCATTATTT
Source organism: Ilex paraguariensis (assembly GCA_963454935.2). Classification (NCBI taxonomy): domain Eukaryota; kingdom Viridiplantae; phylum Streptophyta; class Magnoliopsida; order Aquifoliales; family Aquifoliaceae; genus Ilex; species Ilex paraguariensis. Next base: position 17,266 of record CAUOFW020001096.1, read on the forward strand.
TTCCTCTACAAGCCACTAATTTTACTTTAAAATCAGGTATGATTTCATTATTGCCAAAATTTCATGGCTTAGAATCCAACAACCCATATTTGCATTTAAGAGATTTTGAGGAAGTTTGTGCTGCTTTTCATGATCAAACTTGCACCGAATATGTAGTTGGGTTGAAGCTTTTTCATTTTTCTATCAAGGATAAGGCTAAGATTTGGTTTAATTCTTTGAGACCTAGATCAATAGGCACATGGTAAGAGATTCAAACTGAGTTTTTGAAAAAGTTTTTTCAAATAAATAGGACTAATGCTTTGACAAGGCAAATCCTGAATTTTTCTCAACAATAGTACGAAACAATTTATCAATGTTGGGAATGGTTTAAAGATTTATTTGCATCTTGCCCACATCATGGCTACAAAATTTGGCTCATCTTAATCTTTTTTTTTATAAAGGTTTAACTTTCCAAATGTGCCAATTCGTTGAGATGATGTGCAATGATGAATTTTTTTACAAGGAACTCGATGAAGTATTTGAATATTTTGACCAACTAGCTAAGAATGTTCAATCTTAGAACACCATTACCTTTCCCAATAGCACATCTAATGTTGAATCTTTTACTGTTTCATCTAATGGAAGTAAGTATCACCTTAGGAAGGAAGGTGACCTTAGTTCTAAGATAGATATTTTGGCTAGGAAAGTAGAAACCAAGAAATTGAGGAATGGCAATGCAATCAAAATTTTCAAATACGAAGAAGTTTGCAAAATTTTTGAGATTATGGGGCACCCGACACATGAATGTTCAACTATTTCAGCTCTCAAAAAGGTATAATCACCACATCCTCCTCCATGGTTTTCTAATTTTGTTCCCTGCATCTCACCTCCAAAGAAGTTTCTTGAGGGTGTGATACAACTATTGTAATCATTCATACAAGCACAAACGATCATCAGTAATCAAACATCACAAGCCTAAAATGATATAAGAAAATACTATCCCCATTTTGACCACATTGAAAAGTCAAGAACATTATACATCTCTCACCCAAGTACAAGAAGTTCCACAAGGCCAATGTAATGTGAGTGTTTCTTCTTTCGAATCCAAACGTGAAGATGTTCAATCCATTATCACTTTTAATGATAACAATTATTGAAAAGACCATTCCAACGAAGGCCTAAAAGCCCGAGGAATTGTTAAAACCAAAGAGTGATGATATGATCAGGTTCAATGAAAATTCATTTAATATGTTATCTTTTTCGGATCCTTTACAAGCTTTCTTTGTTGACTCTTGTAGTGATAAAGTTTGGAGATAATCTGAAATTAGATACACTAATCGTTCATTGTCTACTTCACAAGTGCGAGGGGTGAATGAGCGTAACTCGAAAGTTAAGCATGTACTACTACATCAAAATGTTATGCCATTAAAATTAGATGGTCCAACATTCAAGTTTGAAATTAAATCCGAATTGATTATTAGTTTTCATTTTATTGTATAGTAGTAGTAGGTTTTAGCTTAGATTTTATTTTATTATTTTATTAGTTTTTATTTATGTTTTTTTGTTTGAGTAGTTATTTTTTAGGTTTTAGAATTGTAGTGGCGCAATTTATTCCTACCCCTTTGATATTTGTTCGTTATTTTTATGGAGCATTACAGTATCTATTTTTACATTGAGGACAATGTTGGATTTAGGTTGGAGTTGTAGGTGTGCTTAGTGTTGTAATAATGTATATTTTATTTGAATTTTATGCTATTTGTATTCTATTTGAAATTTCTATTTTATTTGAAATTTATAAAAAAATTATTTTGAATGTTAAATAGCTAAATAACATTTTTATGCAAAAAAGTTAATAACACAATATAGGAATAATTTGCTTAGCTTTAAATTTACAACTGTTTAAGCATTACATAGAACTTCACTTTATATTTTTGTATCTCATATTAAATTTTTGAGTTAATCTCATTTTGCACCCCGAAAGATTGTTCAAATCTCAATTTACACCTTCAAAGATCAAAAATCTTAATTTACACCCTCAAAGATAGAAATTTGTATCAATGTACACCCTCAAAGATCAAAAATCTCAATTTACACCCTCAAAGATAGAAATGTATATCAATGTGTACCCCAAAGATAAAAAATCTCAATTTGCACCCTCAAAGATAGAAATTTGTATCAATGTGCACCTAAAATTAAATTGATAAATTATACCTAAATCCCCTCATATTTGTCAGTTAATCATTTAGACATCTTCACATTTAGAATATTACTCCTACATCTTATGACATTTGTGCACGTATAACATGTAACCCATTTTCATTGATATTTATTAATATAACCGTTAAAAAATATAATTTTATCCTAATAAAAAATTATAATTTCATATTACCCTTTATTTTATAGGTTCAATATACTATAAAGTTCAAAATCTAGTTTACCATTTGAATGTCTAATAAAATATAAATATTTATATAATATTTTACATATTACGTTTTATATAAATATCTACATTTTATTAGACATTCAAATGGTAAGCTTGATTTTCAACTTTAGAGTATATCGAATCCACAAAATAAAAGATAATATAAAATTATAATTTTATATTAGGATAAAATCATATTTTTTAACGATTATATTAATATATATCAACGAAAAGTGGTTATGTGTTACCCATGCATAAACGTCATGAGATGTAAGGGGAATATTCTAAATGTGAAGGAGTTCAAATGATTAAGTGACAAACATGAGGGGATCAAGATATAATTTATTAATTTAATTTTAGGTGCACATTGATATAAATTTCTATATTTGAAGGTGCAAATTGAGATTTTTTATCTTTGAGGATGCACATTGATACAAATTTCTATCTTTGAGGGTGCAAATTGAGATTTTTTATCTTTGGGGGTGCACATTGATACAAATTTCTATCTTTGAGGGTATAAATTGAGATTTTTGATCTTTGAGGGTGTAAATTGAGATTCGAACAATCTTTCGGGGTGCAAAATGAGATTAACCCTAAATTCTTATAAAAACTTACAATTTATGCACTTCAGACTTTACCAAGTTTGGAGTTTGTTAAGGTATTTTTATCTTGAGAACTTGAAACATATGGTGGAGATGTATAAAAATTCTGATGAATTTTAATCAATTCTTCTTTGGAGGGTTATTTATATTTACTCAATAAAAAATATTTTTATTTAGCTAATATCCTCGAATAGTCTCATTACATTTGTTTTGAACAATGTCAATATTAAGAATGATTACTTGATTTTGAATTATTTGTATGAGAATTGTGTTGCCAAGAACCTTTGAGATATGATTTTAGATCATTTTAACATTATTTGAGTCTGAGCCTGAGCCTGAGCCTGATTCTTTGATTATTAATATCCCTAGAAACTGTAATTAAGTTTTTGATGTAAAATTTTGTTTCTTAAACTACACAAATAATAACCAAGCTAAAATATGATACAATATCATTTACCCTTGATTATCCCGAGATTGTGCTATTTTTATTTATGTGAAAGAGAGTGATGTGGTTGGAAAATACTATGAGAAAGGTAAAAAATTTTACATACTTGTGAATATTTACATTTGGAGATTTATTAAAAAAAGAGGAGTATATGTGTTCCTTTTGATCCAAAAAATAAAAGAAAAAAAAAGATGAAACAAAAAATGATAATATATCTAGCTTGGAAAAAGTAGATTGAAGAAAAAAAGAGAGAGAAATAGAAAGCATGTGTTTGAAAAAAAAATATGAGCAAGTGTTGTAAGTTGTGCTTGTCAAAGGTGATGAGTAAAAGAAAACCCTAATCTCAAGGACCTATTACAACATGAGATAAAGATCTATTTGATCTCAATAATGTATTGGTGGATGCATGACTAAGGTGAATAGGGAGAAGAATAGTAATTATTTGCTTATTTGGTTTTGATTTCATTTCATGAGACCATATTTTTAAAACCCTGTCCGGACATTAACCCGGCGAGAGGACTGGGTTAATGAGTTAGTGGTTCAACCGTTAGGTCATTGGTCAGACAGGTCATATAATAAAAAATAATTATTAATAATAACAAATATGCTTAAAAATATAATAATTGTAAAAATAGTGTTGTTAGAGCAAACAAAAACTCAAAAATTATCAACCATGTATCCAATTTTCAAGATAATTTATAAAACTAGGTAGAGAAAAAATATATTTATCTAAAGTTCAATGAAGATGAGTGCACAAAAGAGACTGTGAGAGAGACGAATAGATGGAGATGGGCAGATTCATGAGATGAGGACAGTGATGATCTGCACCCACCACACCAAATTACTATTCACCAATAGGGGTGACAAATAATAGGCCAAAAGTTTTCAAAATCTTCATACAAGCCCAATATTTATAAAATAAGGAACCAAAAACAACAAAATAACAACTAGAGAGACAATCAAGAGAATAAAACATTCACTATGAGAGTTGAGAGAGAGATGAAGTACCTATGTCGAGTGAAAAAAATGCAAGGGGACTATCGAGAGAAGCCAAGAAGCACGATAGACATTAACGATGGTGGCAGTGACTCCAATCGCAGTCGTTGAGAGAGAGAGAGATGAGGAGAGGTTCAGATAGCGATTAGGGCAAAAATGCCCCAAAAAATATTTTTTATAGTGTCTTAAATGACCCGAGTAAACCCACCGGGTCAATCTGAGTAAACCCACCCAGTTTGAATGGTTTGTTCAAAAATCGTCCGGTTTAATGGGTCTTGGACAGGTTTGGTGTTTAAACGATCTAATTTACCAACCAGCTCGATTTGGAGTTCGGTTCACCGAATTTCCGGGTTAACTCGCCGGGTTAGGCCGATTTTTAAAACACTGCATGAGACTATGTCAAATTATTTTCTTATATTTAGTGGTTACTTCAATAAAGACACAAGAATATTATTTTGTTTTGACTTAAATATATTATTCTCACATGTGCAATTTGAGGGAATAATCACTATAATCTCAGAGAATTCTTAATGAGTATATAATCTAGTGAGATTTGGTATTGAGATGAATGGTTGATAATTGTATGAGTGATTACCATATGGATTATTGACAAGTTTATATGAGAGCATGATAATTGAATAGATTTATATAGTGTTGAATTTTATATTTTGCTTTACATGTGTTTATAAAAAGCTTGCAACATAGATTTCCTAGATTGTGAGAGCAATTCGTGATATGAATTTGTTATTCAGATATTTGATAACATAGTGATGTTTATGGGTATCATCTCTTAAAACTCTCACGGAACTATACTTGTCCACTAGGGAGAACCTAGGGATTTCAAGGCTTATTGCATATGCTAAATGTAATCTTGATTTCTACAAAAGTGGTTTTGTGTTTTTTTTTTTATTAGGTTGTTTTGTTTTTAATTTTTAAATTTTAGGATCCATATATTATTAGGGACTAGTAATATTCAAGTTGGGGGAGGGGGTATGATTAACCATTGAAAGTGCTACTTTTATTATACTTAATGATTGGCTAATTATATATTATTTGTGATTAAATGTGTTAGATTCCTTGATTTTTTTTGTTTGATACTTTTTTTAGTTGTTTGCTTTATTTTCCAAGTAATTTGGTTGACTTAAAGTACTAATAGACAAGGCAAGTGAAGCAAACACTAGAGTAAGGATTACAATTTATAAGGATTGAATAGTCAAGATTAAGATATGAAAATTTGAATATAAGAGTCCAAGTTAGTGGAAAACTCATTTAGAGTTGGATTAAAAAAATATTCTATAAGATAAGATTTTGATACATCTTCAATTTTTGTGTCATAACTTTTCATTTTGATGCCCCGATTGACTTGATTTTTGTGGCGTTCAAAAGAGGAATTCAATAGCTACAAAATTCTATTTCACAAAAATTTCGTGATCAGCCTATAACTATAAGAAAATTAAGTTTGAAGTTTGGGAAGATACGGTACCTGTGCCCCCAAGATTTAATACAAAAGGGTATTTCACAAAAATTTCATGATCGGCCTATAACTATACAAAAATTGAGTTTGAAGTTTGGGAAGATACGGTACCTGGGCCCCCAAAATTTTATACAAAAGTGTATTTCACAAAATTTTTGTGATCGTCCTATAACTATACGAAAATTGAGTTTGAAGTTCGGGAAGATATGGTACTTGCGGCCCCAAGATTTAATACACTAGTTTTGATCTAAAAAGACTCCTATTAAGCAAGTACTAGTTCTAAGATTAACCCTAGTTTCCCTAGTATAAATATATGTTCTTTTTTTTTTAGATAAGAGAATTTTATATCTCATCTTCAACATCTTTCTTTATTTTTTTTCATTTCTATGAATTGCTAAATCCCAAACTAAAGTTAGGGAGATACTTTCAATAAAGCATAGTATTGTTTTTGATCTCATATTCTTGTAATGTATAATTTATTATTTTAATTTAATTTTTATTTTTTGGTAAAAATTTTGCTCCGTGTAATTTTTTAATTTATTGTATCATGTACGTCAAATGCTTGAGATTCCCTATGAGTTAAATAACTAGTTTTGCATTAGATTAATTAATTAAAATTTTCATAAAATAGTAAATTTCTTATTTGTTTTAAATTTAGGATTTACTTGTTGAAATACTTTATTTATCATAAATTTCTGGCATGGTGAATACTTGTGATCTATAAGTAAATAACTAGATTTATTCAAATAATTTATCAATTATACTTTTGAGGTTTTTAATATTATCACTGCTAAATATTCAGATTGGGATCACTCCTCAACTGATTTTCAATTGAGTTCAAAAATCATATCAGAAATAATTGTTGTGTGAAATTGAAAGAGTATCTTCGATGCTTTAGTATTTTCTTATATTGTTTTAAAACCAAAATTTATTGTTTTTTAAACTCAACTCTTTCAAACAATTTCAAAAAAAAATTATTTTTATTTTTCTTTGTGTTCTAGGTATTCACAATTCCATGTAGTTTGACCTTAGACTTTCAAATATTATATTACTTTATGAAAACCTGCACTTGGGTAAACAATTATAAATTGTAGCAATATAAATGAAAGAAGGAGAATCTCCTAAAGCAGAGTAAGATGAGAAATGACAAAGTGAAGTGAACAGCAAAGTGGCCAAATCTTTTAAGTAGGTGTTTAGAAAAACAACGGTTACGGCTGTTCATTTATTTGGGTTATTGATTAAACCCAATAAAATAAGGGGACATTGTTTGGATATAAAATATTAAATCTTAGGAATATTCAGTGTATTGACACATGACAATCTAGAGTTACTATGGAAGTACCACATGACAGAATCTGAAAAAAAGCGAGAAATGATTAACCACAACCATATTTGGAAAGGAAGAAATAACTAACTATGAGTTACCAATCAGTAACCGCCAACAGAAGCAAAACTGTCGAAGACAATGGCTATAAAAAGACATGAAGTAGAGAAGATGAAGGATACACTCAAATCCCCAAATGACCCACGATCTGGGTATTATTAGGAATAGTTTTAGTAGGCAGTTAGCACTAATCAAGATTGTTTATTCAATCTTTCTGTGATTAAAGTACTTTCGATTGAATTAATAAAAGAATCTTCTTTTATTAGTTTTCTGCACAGTGTTCATTTTTTTTTCATCTAAGAAAGTCTTGAAATAAAACGTTTGAACTTCTTACAAATAATTGTCTGAAAATTGTCTATCAATTTGAATATCTCTATCGATCCCACTAAATTTTGGTGCAACACAAACATAGATGTGAACCAATAATATTTGCTCATAATTCTCTGTCCTCTCTAAATATAGAATCTCTTTGTTACAATTCGATTTTGTCCTAAACTTGTTTAGCAACTACGAATTTTTTTCAAAGATAAAATATACATTTGAGATCATTTTGTTTCATGAAAATTAGGACTACTATGTAATCTAATACAAACATTTTATAGTGCATCAAAAAACAGCGTCATAAGAAGACGCAACAGAAGGATCTAAATAAACTACCCATAATTCTTTTTGAGAACTCTTAGCCTTCGTGGCCATGATTTTTTTGGTTGTTTAGCTTGTTTTCTTTGTTTAATAATACTTTTTCTTATATGTTGTTTGTGATTAACATTGATCTACCTAGTGGGCCTTAGAAGAATGATAAAGTTATTTTATTATAACTTGAACGTCAATATTTAAGTTGCGAAAATAGTCTCTCTGCGTATAAGGATACAAATGCATATATCTAACCTTCTCCGACCCTACAATATGTGGGAGTCTTTTGCATTGGATTGCTTTTATTATTATTGTTATTGATTAGCCTATTTATAGATTTGTATGGTGTGTATTGTTAATATAAAAGTAAAATTGCTTTTAATTGAACTATAATTGGTTTGTACGAGAATGCAATTGACTTTATATAAATAAACTAGTTATTACCTATGCCTAAAGGCACAGAGTAATAAAAAATGGTTAAAATAGACATATTTATATTTATACCAAAAATCAAATCATAAATATAAAGGAAAGAGAAAAACAAATTTAAACCCCAGTTGTAATAGGGGTGATCAGTGTTAATGGTGGTAGGCGGCAGTGGTGGTGATGGTGGTGGTAGGAGACGGTGATGGTAGTGGTGGCTGGCGACAATCGTGCTGATGGTGGCAACCGTGAGTAGCAACAGTAATTGTCGTGGTTTGTTTTGAGTGACAATTGTGGTAATAATAGTCATGGGTGACAATGGTGATGATGGTTGGTAATAATGGTGGTGGGTGACGACAGATTCTTCTGAGTGATAATATGATGAGTGGTGGCGAATAATGGTGGTGGTGATGGTGGTAGGTGTGGTGGGTGTGGATGATAGTGGGTGGCGGTAGTGGTGGACGATGACGGTGGCGACAGTGGTGGTGGTGGTGATGGGGTGATGACGGCGACAGTGATGGTTGGGGGTGGTAGAGGTAATGGTGGTACAGTAACGGTGTTGGTAGGGTGACGGCAGCGGTGATGGTGGTGAGTGATAGTAGAGGTGATGGTGGTGGTGGTGTGGCGACGGCGGTTGTTGTGGCAAAGGTGGTGGTGGCATGGCGGCAACGATGGTGGTGACAGTGGTGGTAGTGGGGGTAGGGCGGTGGGGGTGGGAGTGATGGTGATGGTGATGATGGTGGGGGTAGTTATGGTAGTTGTAGTGGTGATGGTGTGACGGTTCTAAACACTATTTTTTTTTAAAAGTATTTATGAGAAATTATAAAATACTTTTAAAAAGTCACCCAAACACACCCTTAGGGGTTTATTCCCTATTAAATTTGAGGTGTTAATACTAACCATCAGATTAACTTTATAATAAAATTTAAAGAGATTTCAACCGCGAATAGTAAAAGTCATTTTGTTTATTTTTTGAAATTTGAATTATATTATACTTTATTATATAGATATAAGTATATAATCTTATTCTTATTCTTATCAATTTGTAAAAATATACTAAGCTTATGGTTAAAGTGACCACTAAAAACTGAATTAATCATGACTCTGCTCCTTGATCAGCACTATCGCTACCACAATCCCCACCACCACGACAAATATATTTTTAATTTAGGTATCCACCTTTTGTGTGGCAGTCGTTGAAGCAGAATCATATCCTAGAAATCACTAAGCTTTAATGTTGATACTAGTAAATTGGCCAGATTAATCACGTGGCTCTCTCTCTTTCCAAGTATAAATTACGAACTAGATTCTCGTTAGTTTCCTTTATGTGGGACTCAGAGATGATATTGTCTGCCGAGCTGATCAACCATTCTTGAAGTTGAGGAAGTATTGAACTAGTTGTGCAGAAGGAAGGAGACGAATGTACAATATGTAACAAGGGTTATTATTTTGATCAAAATTTATAGATTTTGTTAGAAGTCAATCAGTGTGATTTCAGCCGCACGTAGTTGGTGCATTGGCATTGAAAGGTTACATCATTAGCATAAACTTAGGGATGGTTTTGATGATTGATCCCATCAAATTGGTCATTATTGTTGATGATACCAAAAATTAGCTAAGGCTAAGCTTGTCGAGACAGCTAAGCTTGGGTGAACGAGCTTACCTCTCAATCCCAGGTGGTCACCTCGGCTCAGACTCCCCAGCTAAGATATCACATATCAGATGTCCTGAGTCGGACCTCATATCACAGACCCTCGAGCTTGAGACTCCTAGTTCAGGAAGTGTAGGTCAGGAATCATCACCACCGTGACCCTCGTGTGCATTACGATAATGACAGCTCACACCTTCTAGAGGTCCACGTCACACGTATGGATGTAACGTGGGTTGTAAAACCCCAAAGGGATCACTTTGATTATGCAATGATCGCATTGGTTACACGGGATTGTAGAGATTACGCAAGGCAACTATACACTATAAAGAGGGATAAAATCCCTCACATGGAAAGAGATCAAGTGTCCATACATTGACACTTTGTAATTCTATAACCTCATTCCCCAAGTAAGAGAGAATTTCCCCAAGAGTAAGAGGCTCATGGCTATTATCCCTGAATTGATTGCTTAACCATCAAGAGCCAAGAAGCTTTGACTGGATACTCCAGTAATCCCCATCAATAGTTCCCCAATCCATTTACCTCTACTTAACCACGCAGAATACACCATCAGTTTGGTGTCATCCGTGGGAACAATTGTTTCGATTCCTACTAAAATTCTACTGATCTTTCAACAATTGATGGTCTTTACGTGCACCATGAGCAAAAATCAGGAAAATCCACTACATTTGCAAACCCAACAGGAAGCCTCCACCATGGGACACCAACGAATTCCAATAAATCCTTTACTGAACCCAGAAGACTATCTGCCAATGGTAGATCTCTCTATAAACAACAATTTAAAGCACTGTGTCAAGCAAATGAATGCCTCCTCCAGCAAAATAAGGATCTAATAAATCTCATTCGCTCTCAGAATCCCCAGGGGGCATAACCATCCCAGGATGATCTGCTATGAAGGGAACATCATCGTCAAAATCCTTCAAAGGAAATTACAGAAGAAAACCATCTCAGTCACTCAGCTGATAACGTCCATTGTAGAGACCCGAGAAATGGGGAGGAAGATAAGGTCTAGAGTCAAATTAGAGGAGCAAAACGAGCGCATCCCGAATCCTCTCCAGCAAAATGGGAGGGATCAATTCTAGGAGTAACGTTTCAGAGAGATCTAGTAGAGAACTAAGCCACATAAAGGAGGCGGTGAAAAGCAAACCTTTGATGACCATGGATGTTCTAGTTCAGCAAACAAAGTCGCCATTTATCCCCGAGATGCTACACTTTCCTCTTCCTAAAAATTCAAAATGCCCCAGATTGAATAATTTGACAGGATAAAGGATCTCATTGACCACCTCAACACATACAAGAATCAGATGGAACTAAATGGATACCACGATCCAATTTGCCATCACTTTGAAGGGCTTAACCTTGGCTTAGTTCAATAGGCTATCCCCGACTTCGATTTCCTATTTAGAGAGTTGTCCATCTCACTTGTATCCCACTTCATAGGGTCCCAAACTTACTGAAAGTCTTCATATCACTTGCTGAGTGTAAAGCATGGTTTAAATAAATCACTACGGAGTTATATCCATAAATTTAACTTGGAGTCCTTGAAAGTGGATGCCCTTGATGAGTAGTTCACCCTCACAGCCTTCACCATCGGGATGGGGGTCCAATCGAAGGATTAACTATTTTCAATTGCAAAGAACGCCCAGGCTAGTATGGCCTAGGTATTGGCAAAAGTAAAGAAGTATATCACTGATGAAGAAGTCTTCCTCGCAAAAGTTGTGAACTCCTCTAGTTAGGGGGAGAAGGTAATGAAAAGGGATCAAAGTTCTAGGAAGGATCGAAATCGGGATCAAACCACATGAAAAGGTGGAGATTGTTCCCCAAATAGGAGATATGACTTCAGAGACCACCTAGGTCCCCCTCCTTAAGAGCTACAACCAAAATATGCCCTACGATAGTTCATTCCCCTCAACGTCATAGTATCACAAGTGTTGTATGAGGTCCAAAATGAAAAGTTTTTGAGGTGGGCACCTCAGATAAAGGTGGATCCCCACAAGTGAGAGGCAACAAACTACCATGAATACCACAGAGAGCATGTCCACCATACTGATGATTGTATCCAATTAAAAAAGAAGATTGAGTTCCTGATCCAACAAGGTCAACTGTGCTACTTTGTAGCGCAAGACAATCAAAATCGAGCTAACCCACCTTTTACTCCACAGCAGCAAACACGACTTGAGCATCAGCAACCCTTGGGTGAAATCAGGGTTATCTTTGGAGGTTTGGCAGAGGTGGAGAAATGAACTTAGCAAGGAAATCCCACAAGAGGAAGGCTCAAGAAAAATATCTATTAGATGTCCAATTTGTGCTCAAGTCACCTCGGCTGAGCAAGGACATTACGTTCTTAGATTTGGATCTAGAGGGGTTGCCAGCTCCTTCACGATGATCCTTTAGTTGTAAAGGTCATTATAGCCAACAAAACTATCCACCGAGTTCTTATCGATAATGGTAGCTTGGCTGACATCATTTTTGTGTCAGCCTTTAACAAGATGGGCATTAGCAAAGACAAGCTCAAGCTAGTAAAAATCCACCTGCTCAGGTTCTCGGGGGAAAGAGTGCTCCCCCTGGGATCCATCTAGCTTGTCCCCATGATAGGAGACCCCCATGTTAATCCACAAGTATAATATGTTACTTGGTGGTGGATACCCCTTCAGCTTACAATATCATTTTGGGAAGACCTTCCCTCAATGCCATGAGAGTCATTTCATCTTCTTACCACTTGGTGATGAAATTTCTAATTGAGAATGGTATAGGTATTGTCCAAGGAGACCAACGCGTAACAAAGGAGTGCTACGTGGCGTCGATGAAGTAAAAAGAGGTTAAAACTATACAGCTGGATGAGCTCAACATAAGGGACGAGTTGGAAATAAGACTCACACCTTCAGAGGAGTTGGAACCTATTCAACTAATCAATGGCCCAAGACACCTAGTCTATGTCGGCTCCAAATTAGTCAAGTAGGTCAAGTTTCACCTCATCCTATTCCTAAAATCAAACATCAAGTTGTTCACTTGGAAACAAGATGACATGCAAGGGATCGACCAAGCAATCACAATGCATAAACTCAGCATTAACCCGACCTCTAAGCCTATAAAGTATAAGCAAACAAGCTTGACCCTGAACGCCAAAAAGCCATAAACGAAGAGGTCTCTAAGCTCCTCCTTTCCAAAGCCATCAGGGAAGTTGATTACCCGGCCTAGATGGCAAATTTGGTTCTCATAAAGAAAACCAATGACAAGTGGTGGCTTTGCATAGATTTCATTAACCTAAATCGTGCTTGCCCAAAAGACAGTTTTCCACTCCCACGGATCAACCTAATTGTAGCTGCCACAGTCGGGCACGAGCTGCTCAACTTTATGGATACCTTCTCAGGATACAATTAGATCAGGATGGACCCTAGTGACCAAGAAAAAATATTATTCATAATTGAGCAGGAGACAAACTGTTACCAAGTCATGCTATTTAGGCTCAAAAAAATAGGGGCCACTTATCAGTGGTTGATGAATCGTATGTTCCAAGGATCAAATCATCTATGGATGTCTACATTGATGATATGCTGGTAAAATCGCTGAAGGCTGAGCTCGACATCTAACACCTACAGGAATCCTTTTAGATACTCAAGAATTATAAGGTGAAGCTCAACCCTACAAAGTGTGCCTTTGTGTTCTACATAGGAAAATTCCTAGATTTCATAATCAATAGTCGAGGCATAGAAGCCAATCCAAAGAAGGTCCAAGTGGTGATTGATATGTAATCACCCACAAATATAAGGGAAGCCCAACGTCTAATAGGAGGAATAGACGCATTAAGTCGTTTCGTCTCCAAATCGAGTGATAAATATCAACCATTCTTCAAAGTATTGAAAGTAACTTTTCATTGGGATGCGCGATGTGAAGAGGCATTCAAGCTCTTAAGGAGTACCTCAGTGCACCTATAGTTCTAGTTTGCCCTCGAGAAGAGGATGTCCTTACCTTGTACCATGTAGTGTTAGATTTCTCTACAAGCATAACCCAGGTAAAGGAACAAGATAGAGCTCAACAGTCAGTCTACTACTGCAATAGAGCTTTGAGGGGGATAGTAGAGAGGTACCCAAAGATGAAAAAACTAGTTCTAGTCCTAGTGACAGTAGCAAAAAGGTTCAGGTCCTATTTCCAAGCCCATACAATAAAATCCCAACGGATCAACCAATGAAATAGATCATGCACAAGCCAGAGTTGTCAGGAAAATTAGTGAAATGGAAAATTGAGCTTAGTGAGTTTGATATCAAGTAAAAGTCCAGAACCACCATTAAGGGGCAGGTTTTAGCTAATTTTATCGCAAAATTTGCCACATCTGCGGGACAGGAGGCATGTCAGAAATCAAACAACCCTGTCCCCGACCTGCTAACATGGAAACTCTTAGTTGATGAAGCATCCAAAGTGCATGGTAGTGGAGCCATTTTGATCCTAACCTCACTAGATGGAATAGACCTAGAGTATGCCCTCAGTTTTGATTTTAAGGCTTCAAACAACGAAGTAGAGTGTGAAGCAATGATCATCGAGCTCAAGTTAGCTTATTCTATGGAAGTGGAATGGCTCATAATATACAGTGGTTCACAGCGGATGGTGAGGCATATAGATGAGACATATGAAGCCGGGGGAAAGGATAGCACTATATCTAAAAAAGGTGCAAGAATTATTGGAAAAATTCGTTCAGGTCAAAATCGTACAAATCCCCTGAGCAAATGAGCAGAGAATTCTCGAGCATATGTTCTAGCCAGGTTGGCCACCACCTCACAAGAAAGCCTAGACAGATTCATCCCAGTTGAACACCTAGTTGAGCCTTCAATGAGCTCTGAACTAGAAGAGGTTCCTCCTATTGATGCATAGCTAACATGGATGGATCCAATCCTAGCTTATTTACAAAATGGAACTCTACCTGCAGATTCTAAAGAAGTAGCAAAGCTAAGGACCAGATCATCCAGATTCACCCTCATCCAGGGAAAGTTGTATAAGAGATGTTTCTCTTCACCTCTCTTGAAGTGCGTAGGAAGGGAAAAAATGAACTACTTCTTAAGGAAAATTCATAAGGTCATTTGTGACATCCATATTGGAGCTCGGACCTTAACCTATAAGGCACTATGGCAGGGATATTTCTAGCCTACCATTATCAAGGACGTAAAGGAATTGGTCAAGAAATGCAAGGTCTGTTAACTCAATGTAAACATCCTACATTGCTTGCCAAAGCTCCTCACCTTGGTGATAAGCCCTTGGCCTTTCCAGTAATGGGGGTTGGATATACTCGAATCTCTTCCAATTAGCTCAAGGAAATGTAAGTTCGTTATACCTGAGGTTGATTATTTCACCAAATTGGCTGAGGTGGATTCCCCCACAAGGATC
Source organism: Ilex paraguariensis (assembly GCA_963454935.2). NCBI lineage: Eukaryota > Viridiplantae > Streptophyta > Magnoliopsida > Aquifoliales > Aquifoliaceae > Ilex > Ilex paraguariensis. The sequence goes on from CAUOFW020001096.1 coordinate 32,669, forward strand.
ATAGAGCATAAAATCTAACACTTTGTTTGGAAGTCCATAATTTGTAGGTTCAAAATACCAAGGGCCCTTGTCTCAGACAATGGGAAGTAGTTCGAGAATTCAACATTCAAAGAATTCTGCATCGAGCTCAGCATAAAAAACTACTTCTATGTACCAACTCATCTACAGTCTAACAGGCAAGCAGAAGTCACCATCCAAACTATCAAGGTAGCTATAAAGGCCAGACTTGAAGTTTCAAAGATTCAATGGGTGGAGCATTTGCCATGGGTACTATGGGCTTATAGAACTAATGCTAGAACAACCACGAATGAGATACCTTTAGCTCTTGTCTACAACATTGAGGTAGTGATTTCAATCAAAATAGGTGCTCCGTCCCCAAGGATACTACTAGCAGATCCACAAACAAACAACAAGTCATTGCTTGTTAATCTTAACCTATTAGATGAGAAAAGGAATAATGTCATACAATGCATCACAGACTATCAAAGAAAGACAACACGGTATTACAATAAGAGAGTTAAGCAGAGAAGTTTCAAAGAAGGAGATCTTGTCCTAAAGAAACTCCTTCTAGCTGGGTCACAAAGGTGATTCGACCAAGAAACTACAGGCTATAAACTAAAGGGAGAAAACCGTACCTCACTCATGGAATGCAGACCATCTAAAAAGGTTTTTCCAATAGTAGGAAAGCAAAAGAGGAGGAATGCCTTGTAACCCTACTTGTTGATAAATACATCTTGCAGTTAAAGTATTAACTAATCCATTTAAAAGAACAAGACAAGCTCTACAGCTCACAAACAAACAATGAGCTCCTCAACTCAAAATCAAATGATAAGTTCTTCAACTCATAAATAAATGATAAGTTCTTCATCTCATAAAAATAAGATAATCCTTCCAACTCATAAACAAACGATGAACTCCTTAACTTATAAATATAAGATAAATTTTTTAACTCATAAATAAACAATGAGCTCTTAAGCTCAAAAAATAAGATAAGCCCCTCAGCTCATAAACAAACAATTAGCTCCTCAACTCATAAATATAAGATGAGTTCTTCAATTTATAAATAAATTATGAGCTCTTAAGCTCATAAAAATAAGATGAGCTCCTCAGCTCATTAACAAATGATGAGCTTCTCAGCTCATAAATATAAGACGAGTTATTCAAATCATAAGTAAAATGATGAGCTCTTAAATTTATAAAAATAAGATGAGTTATTTGGCACATAAATAAATGATGAGCCCCTCAACTCATAAATATAAGATAAGTTCTTTCGCTCATAAACAGACGATGTGCCCTTTAACTCATAAACAAACGATGAGATCTTTAGCTCATAAATATAAGATGAGCTCTTCAAGTCTGGGCTGCCACACAAACCTCAAACTCATAAACACACAAGTTTGAAACAAATGCTTCCATAAAATCAAGAATTTTCTTAAAGCAAGGGTCAAGGATGAAGACATATCTCTGCATCTCAAGCATGAAGAAAAGAAAAGTTACTAAGATAGAATTTCTCAAAATCAGTTATTATTCAAAAATAAAATAAAGTTACAAAGCTAAAAGTTCAATGTCTGAAAGTTACAAAAGCTCGAAGTTCCTAAAAGATAGAAAGGCTAAGCATCTGCTGTAGGAGTAATGGTCTCGTCAACGCCTCTAGGCAACTCGGGGTCAATAACATTTGCCTGACCTTCAAGTAAAGCAGGAGTTTGGTCTGACTGTCCCTTAGGCAAGGAAGCCATTGGGACCTCATCAAAAGTAGCCATTGGTAGAGCAGGCTCAGAAGTCTCCACCTTATCTGGAGCAGCCACTAGGACCTCATCGGAAACAGCCATTAGTAGAGCAAACTCTAAAGTCTCCACCTCAGCCATAGTTGTATATTCTTCCTCTGTAACTTCTTCCTCCGCAATAGATGATTCTTCATCTTATTTTCTAAGGAGAGGCTTGAAGTCGAAGTCCAGCTCTAGGTATTTCTCCATGGCCTACTTCTGAAAGGTGAAATAGCCCTTAGCCTAGACAGTGGAACCCTCATCCTTTAGCTCAAAAATTGTGGCGTCCCTCTTAGCTATCCTAGACCTCTTTATTTCATTTTCCTTGAGGCAAACAACATACCGCTCAGTTCTTTCAACTCGTCCTTTACTGCCTTTGTCACATCCCATGCCTCCACCATTTCCTTCCGAGCTTGAACAAGACCATCCATTTTGGGCTTGAGCTTGACCTCAATCTCAAGCTTATTTTTGGATGACCAGCCCCTTAAGGTCATCATTCTTGAAGGCCATCTCAATGACCTTAAGCTTAGAAGCCTTGAGGGATTCCTTGACTTCCCCAACAGCCTTCTCCGAAGCTCGAGCCCTGCTCACAAGAGCTCTGACATATATTGCCATCTACAAAGAAAAATAAAAATAAAGTCAAGTTACGGATCACAAAGCAAAGCGAGGTTCAACAAATGGACTCTGATTAAACCTAAAGATAGAAATCAATGACTCATCAAACTTTCCCAATATAAGGTAGTGGTAGCTGAGGTGGAGAGGAGCATCGAGAAAGCCTATTGGAGGTTAGCCTCAAGAATGATCAAAAGAATGGCACTGGCAGTCAGGTTTATGTCTCCAAGAAGGGAACGCTCGCCTTTGGCCACCTTAGCTGAAGAACTTCCCAACGTGCTGAGAAGTATCTTTGGAGGTGCTCCTTCAGTAGACTTCGATGGAGGAGGATCCCAAAGAGATAAAGCTATTGCATCGGAAGCCTTGGCCACCTCCTTAAGCGCTAGAGAGGTCTTGGCGACCTCTACAGAAGATTTCTTAATCTCATAGGAAGGGACATTAACCTTCTTAACATCTGTAGGAGGCTTGGGGGCAGGAGGGGCCTTCTTAGAGGAATCCTTCTGAGAAGGATTCAAGTCGTCACCTAGTCCGATCTTAGCCTTACTTTTCCCAATAGCCTTGGAAGCTTGAGCATCTTCCCTTATTTTGACCAACTTGGCCTTCGTAACATCAACATTTGGAGCCATGACATCAAGATCTAAGAAAGAAAGAGAAACAAAGTTTTAGACCTGAAACCCAACAAAATAAAAAAAAATTCCAAAGGCATGGAGTTCTTACCAGTAAGGTTTTCTCCTCTACGCGCAGATAGAGGTGCAATAACTTCACCCCTTGACTCCAGTGGTCCAAAACCGTGTTTGGCTAGAATTGAGGGTGTGAAGAGGCTGACATATTTCTTAGAGTGGCACTCCTTAAGGTCTCTAAGGAGAAGTTTCTCATCTGCGTCAAGCTCGGAGTGAATACCTAAAATAACAAAGGAAAACATCAGCATTTGAAAAAATAAAATAAGAGGAGCTCAACTAAGGCACCTCAGCATGGATTCACCCAAATTATCTGGGCTTGACCAAGCTTGAGGGACTGGAAGTGTATCTGAGACATCTCTTGGATTGAACTCCCATTCCTTGACTGACACAAAGAAGAAGTTATATGTTCAACCTTTGTGGGAGGTCGACAGGTTTGTACTCAAATGTTGGGTTTTCACCTGTTTTGAGATGTAAGAAAAGTCATCGATATGAGAGAATTTGACATTGAAGAAATGCATAAGTAAAATAATGGAGGGAAAACCAACAAAGTCATTTTCCTTGAAGAAAATGATAAGGCTTACTAGGATACCCCATAAGTTGGGAGAGAGCTAAGCAAGACAAAAGTTAAAATGCTAAAGTATAGACTTCAAGAAAGGGTGAATAGGAAACTTAAGGCCGTTCTCAAAGGCAACAAAAAAGAAGCAGGTCTTCCTAGGAACCACGATGTCATACCGATTGTCCACATTGGGATAGCAAATGTGCATGTTCCTGGGGAAGTCGAACTTGGCAGAGAATTCACCAAGCAAAATAAGGGTAACTCTGCTAGGTTTTGAGGTGCCCAGAGTGACCATATACTCCCCAGTCGTACCCAAGGTCCCAACTACATTTTTTTTTGCTCGTCTCTTCCAAGATCTTATAGGCTTCATGGCTGATACAAGAAGGAGCAAGGGAGCCATAGCACTAACACCTTGGGTTTCGACTGCGTCAACCCTAGAAAAGTTATTTATTTCATTGCCTACGTCTCCAAGGTCATCGACCTCAACAGGGTCAGACAAAACAACCCTTTTACTCACCTCAGAGGAGCTCAGCTGATCATCCTCATCATAAGAACCAAGTTGTCTACGACGATGAGATTGGTCCTAAGGAGATCTGTCAACCATAGCAAGGGAAATAGAAGACCCGGTAGCCTCAGAAGAAACATACACGAGGAATGAAATACCTAAAGCTATAGTAGTGAAAAGGAATGTTAAGAGATCAATCCTCAATTGCTCAAGGATCCAGACACCAGCGCCTAAATAAGAAAACCCTAGTAGTTGTGTAGGGATCCAAGAAAAGGGAAAAATGACAAGAATGATCTAGGCTCCTAAAATAACGGAAGTGGGATATCCAAAAATGGAATGACCACCTAGAATTTAGTGGATCTAGGGTTGAACAAGAAACCCCAGGAGAGAGAAGCAAAGAAAGGAGCAAGACAGATGGCATACCTAGAAATCGAGGATGATCAACGATTAGAAACCCAAGAAAGACTCCAAGAAAGAGTAGATATGGCTTCAAAAGACCTATAAGTGACTTGGTAACTCTCTGAGGCATCTTGAGCAGTAAGAGAAAAAAAGAAGATAAAATTGCAAGAGGCAGAAGCAGAAAATTTTCTGGGTAAAGTAATAATCAATGCCAAATATGAGCAATAATCAAGGAAAAAATGATTCCACACATGCATGTAATGCCGAAAAACCTAAGACACATCCCATCATGCACCTTCCAAGTAAAAAAAACAAGCTGAGCTCATCCATAACTAGTCACGTCAAGCACTTACCATGAATAAGGGCCCATAATATATTGTTAGAATCTGGATTCCAATCGAGATAACTAAGGTCGGGTGAACAAGTTGACCTCTCAATCCTAGGTGATCACCTTGGTTCAAACACCTCGGCTCAAACACCTCAACTCATATGTCACAGATTAGACGTCCCATGTCGAACCTCATATCTCAGACCCTCTAGCTCGAGATTCGTAGTTCAGGAGGCGGAGGTCAGGAATTGTCACCAAAGTGACTCTCTGTGCACTACGACAATGATAGCTCACACCTTCTAGAGGGCTACGTCACACATATGGAATGTAGCCTCTAATGACCAAATATTCTGTCAGATGGGTCGTACCTACCCCAAAGGGATCACGTTGACTATGCAAGGATCATGTTGGTTACGTGAGGATCGTAGATATTACACAAAATAACTATACAATACAAGAGGGATCAAATCCCTCATATTGAAAGAGATCAAGTGTCCATGCATTGACACTTTATAATTTTGTAACCTCCTTCCTCAAGTAATAGAGAATTCCCCTAGGAGCAACAGACTCTATTAGATTAGACTAGCCAAGCTCCGAGTTGGTGAACCACTATAAACCTCATGTCTATTAAGTTCTACTCACAATGATTATCCTTGAATTGATTGTTCAACCACCAAGAGTCAAGAATTTTTGACTGGATACTCTGGTAATCCCCATCAATAGATCTCTAATTTAGATGTGCTTTGTGTAAGACAGACTGTGAGAATGTAAGACATGTTTTTATTACTTGTGATTATGCAAGTTCAGTATGGGATTCTATATCAACCAAGTTGAGGCTCAGATTAATTGTGAATGAGGAACCACTTACTAGATTTATGAGATTTGTAGGAGAATTTAAACATTTGTTTGTCAACCATACTTTACTCAGGGGAGTGTCTCTATTGATATTCTGGCAAATATGGAAAGAAAGATGTAACATGATTTTTTAGGATCAATGTTTACATTACAATACTCTGGTCAAGAATGTTTTTCATTTTTTTAAGGTTGCAAGTGCGTATTGTCAAGCCAAAAGCATTGGATTCAACAAAGGAGATACAGTTATGGAATTCATTACAAGTCCCTAACACTGATGCAGTGAGGATGCATACATGGTCGATAGCTTGGAAATACCCACCTAATGATGTGATTAAGCTTAATGTCGATGGTGCTGCAAAAGGCAATCCAGGTGAGGAAGGGGGCAATTCTGCGCAATGCCATGGGTCAATTGATTCTGGCAGGTTCATTTTATTATGGTAGTTGCACAAATATGGAGGCAGAAATGCAAGCTTTGTTGAGTGGCCTCAAAATATTGCAAGACTATGGACTTCAAGATTATGATTTGTTGATTGAGACAGATTCAAAACTAGTGGTTGATATGGTCAATAAGAAGATTAAAGTGTCTTGGAGGTACTAGGTTCTTTTAGAACAAATTACTTTTACCCTTCAGTAGTTTAAATTCTAGATTCAACATAGTTATCGAGAAGGTAATATGGTTGCAGATGCTTTGGCAAACAAAGGGGTTACAGATAAACAATCGATCACATATGATTCTATGGGAAACATTCCTACAAAAATGAAGCTACTTATGATGCAGGATTCAAGGCAAATTAAAAATCTAAGGAAAAGAATCTTATCTAGATGATGTTCACACTCGGATCTTATGTGCTTGAAGGATTAACGTCGTCGTCTGCTGGTATTCTTTTCAACTCCAAGATGGTTTCTTCGCAAGGTCTTTTGGATGCTGAATTCTTGTTCTTCTCCAGGAGATTCTTCATGCGATTTAGCAAGGATAGTCTCAAAGTCGTGAGCTTTCTTTCACAAGGGGATTTTTGGATGCTCTGATCTCGTCTTTATTGGATTTCTACTTTATTGCATCCGAAGAAACGACAGAGATTTTATTTGAAGCAGGGGATATGTACATCTTTCAGCATACTAAAGGGTTACAGATTTGCGAGCCTTCTATTACAGAAATGCCTTCTTTTTGTCTTTTTGGAGGTAGTATCACATGTCAAGGTTTTTTGGCTATGTTTAGTTGTCTTCATCATCAAGCTTCTTAGTCTTCTGCCTCTTCCCTTTCTATTTTGTTGGATATTCATCTTCTGCCAAGCTAGTTTCATCTTCTTAGATTCTGGCTGGATATTCATCTTCTTCATCCCTCGTAAAATGAGAAATATTGGACTCTCTCACATTAACAGGCGGATTTCTTCTGCCTCTCACAATGTTTTCCTTTGTCTGTGCAGAATGAATGGATAATCTCATTTTTCAGAAAGGCATATCATCTTCTTAGTCAGTGCATTTGGCCTTTCATTTCTCGAAGGCAGACTGTTTAGCTACCCTATTAGATGGCTTATTTGCTAACTGCTCAAAGGTCTTATCTGCTGAGCAACTCAGCTCATTCCCCCCCCCCCCCCCCCTAACCAAAGCTTGCAAGTTCTCTCAGCTCATTTATACTCTCAACTACCAAAAGCTCTTTGTAGGCTCACAATCTACTTTGGCAGCCACAATTCACATTAGGGAGTGTATTTTATTTCATTATTATTGTACTATGCATGCATTTTGCCTTTTTTTATTTTAATTTTATTCATGTAATTAGATTGCATCGAGAGGTACGGTACATATGTCCCCCTAACTAGGTATAATTTAATTTTTAATCAATAAAATTCTCTCGCATCGTTGAGGTTCCCATAAAAAAAAGGTTAAAATTGGGGGGATCTGAAATTATTTAAAAAAAAAAATTTACCTCTACTCAACTGCATATAATACACCATCAATTATCATTACAAATGTAGCAAAAACCCCCCATATAGTTTTATTTTGGGAGGAAATGATAATATCTATTAGAACATCTTCAACCCCTTATCATTTTTTTTTTACCTTTTTTTAAAAAAAGGTAAAGAAACTCTTAAAAGTTTTTTCAATGCTAAACTGATACATATACCAAATGAAAAGAAACCATTTTTTAAACTCAATTCTTATCATTTTCACCAATGGTGAGATCACACCCTCATTTAAAAATTCAATAATCATATTTATCCTCTTTTAACTTTGAATTTGTCTTCATTTAAAAAAAAAATTCTTTTTCTTTAAATTTAGATTTTTCTATTGAAAATGTTTATACCAAATCAAATTTTTTATTTTTATTTGTTTCCTCAAATTTTAGACATTCCAATTGACTGTGGACACACGAACACATAAAAAATACCGCAAGCTCTAAAGCGTGTTCTTTCTTGCAATTGGCCAATAGCCCCGGTAGTGGCTAGATTCTACTTGCCTCACTAATCAAACGAATAAACAACCTAACTGATCAAAGTCAAAAGGACGTACGCCATATATAAGAGGGCGGTGGGGTTTGGCAATTTTCTCCATTATATCCCCTACTCCTTTTCGTATTAACAAATTCATTTGTCATTTTGAAGAATTCCTAAATTTTCTTCTCCACTCCATCTTATTTTTCTGCATCAGGGTTTACTCGTATTACTATATACACTCCACACCCAACCCTGGATCTTGGCCTTTTATATTAAAGGAAAAAACCAAACCCTAGGGCTAGAGAAAGATTAAAAAAAAACAAACAAACAAAAAATTGAAGAAAAAAATTCCAAAGAAAAAAATTTACAACAGGAACAACGGACAAGTTGCTGCTGGTTTTTGGACCACTGCTGCAGTTTGAAGCTGGCGAGAGGACATATATGAAAATTTGATTGCTTGGGAGTGTTGGATTACTCCAATGTTACTGAGGGTGATTATTTCCCGACAAGACGATCAGTTCGTTGATGGAATATACCTCGTTTTGTTTTTCTCTCTTTTTTCTTTCTTTCTTTCTTTCACTTGTTATTTCCAATATTGGTATGGCCCGTATGGGGGTGTGTATATGAAGAGAGTTTATATATATGTTGAAAAACGTTTGGAGCTAGGATCCAAACATCTGGTCAAGCAGGATGACTAAGGCCATAGCAACGGACGAATCAATTTCAGGCTGCACAATTAGGCGAAATATATCCATGCCGAAAGCCACCCCTCCCTTGGCCTCTTTCCGCTTGATCTCCGCCACTAGCCTCCTTTTGTCATCGTACACGGCACTGCATCGTTGGTTGTAGGACCCCTCTATCTCATAAATCACCTTCTTTTTTTTTGGTGATGACGTTGGCGATCCATTTCCATCAAAACATGAGCTCACATAAGCTAAGGATTTTGTTTTGAGGAGGTTCATATGTTTCGTCACTGAATATTGGGGATTGATGACCGTTTCTCCCTCAAACACCAGCCAGCTGTCCGATAAGCTCAGCCTCTGATTGACCAAATCAAATTACAACATTACGATTATTAATTATGATTACTAAATGTAAGTGTCCGATTATTAATCAACCACTTATTACCATCATTTGCATGCCATAACATGTAAGTGCAGGTTATGTTACCTTGCGGCGTATAGTGAGGAGAGACTTGCCGGAGCAGTCCATAAGGATAATCTCACCCTTACGTCCGGCGATGTAGTTATCAACACGAAACACCAGATTCCCCTTCGCATCAAACACGGTAAAACCGTCGCAGTTCAAAAGCAGCGATTTCTTCCACACAGTGAGCACCACAACGTCCCGTTCGACAGGAGGTGCGACGGTGGCAGTAGCGGAGGTGTTCGGATATACCTTTGTCATTTCCCGATCGAAAAGATGGATTATTATTGACAAGTATACGGCTTTAGACTCATCAGAAGCACTAGCAATCGGAATTAAAGGCAGTTGTAATATCTTCTGCCCAGCAAGAGAGAGAGAGAGAGAGAGAGAGGCTTATTTGGGATTGGGTTATTTGTCGAAGTGAAAATGCAGGTAGGGGATATATATAGGCGACGGTATGTACAAAATGCCCCTTGGATATGGAAGGAACGGAGAAGGAACATTAGATTTAGGAATAATACTTGCGAGATATAATTTAACGATATATTGATGATATAATAATTAGATTATCAATAGATATCATAATTTAGATACTTCCTTATTAATTCAATAATCACAAAATATAATCTAATTAAATTATATCTTAAAATTGTGTCCAAATAGTATTAAGGTAGGTTGAGAGGCACGGTGCAGGTTAGAAAAGGTCTACCTCGTGTACACATTTGGTTTTTTTGTTTGTACATGACAGTCATCGTGGCATAGGGATTGGACGGAAAGTAAAAAAAAACGAGAGCATCACTAAACAAGGAAATGGGATTGTGGTGGTGGGATGCTTTGGACTTTGTGGGGGCTGGCCTGCACTGGCTGGCTGATGATGGCAGTGATTATGATTGATTGCAATGAAGAATAGAAAAACAAAATCAATTACATGTTTCTGTTTGACTACTGCGATCGATATCCACAAGATTTGTCATTTGCGATGGTCCCTCATTAGCTGCTTTATCTTCACTTCAAAGGCAAATTTAATAATTATTAGGTACCAAATCAAGAAATGAACAAGGTAGATATAATAAAACAAAAGTTGTGGCTGAGGACTTATTTGCGGTGGAGGGAGAGGCCGCCTGTCAGTGTTCTGATTCCATTTCCCCTCCACTCACGCTCCAGCCCCAAAGATAAGATATTTTTATAGCTAGATGAATTGGGGAATACTAGTATACTATCGAAGATTAGTGAATGGACGGAAGGACCATTGAAGATGACTTACCTGTCCCACCGAAACACCCCGATTGGTTTGGACGGTTTGTGCGCACTCGCAATATGCTTGGAGTGGACCAACTCTATTTTTATTTTTATTTTTTATTTCTATTTTTTGCTTATATAATAATAACGCGTTATGATAAGGTTCACCCACCACAAACAGTTGCTGCAATATTGCTTCAGACTATGACGCATTTAAAAAAAAAAATCAGAATGATATATATTTCGAATTATTCTATTTTGTTTATACCATGTGCTTTGTAAAAAACCAGTGAAAATAGTAATTTCATTCCCGTTAACTTGTTGCAAACACCAATTTCTTCACGATCTTCTTTCAAATACCACCAATTTCATAGCACTGCTCTAACCGATTGTTTTTCTGTCCTCTTCGGTTTTGCTTCATCTTCTTTTGGGTTGCTTCAAACGGTAAAACAAAATTATTTCGAAATGAGGGCAATTTAAAACTCACTTATAAATTGAAACTATAATACTAGTATTATTATCCAAAAATTAATTCTTAAATTTTCTTATCAAAACATTTCCCTTCTCATAAAAAGTCTCGTATAGTTGTCACAAAGGATTCGACTACAATACTAAAGAGATTTTTTTTGCGGTAACATTCCGAAGTTACAGCAAAATAAAGATAATGTTACAATTCAATATGGTGAAATTCTAAAAAAAATTGATTATTGGGATTGATCATAATATTTTATAATCTTTCCTAATTTTTTATTAATTTATTATAACTCGATTTATTTGAGTTCTAACTATACTCATATAAATTGAAGGTGTTCCCTGTTTACTTTTGGTATAGTGTCTCTAAATATTGTGAATTTTTTTGCACATAGTCACCCACGGGTTGCACAAGAATTTATAACATATTTAACAGACTGCGGTGTGTGAAATTATCCTTTCATGAGTTAAACTTTGTGCATTTTGAGTTATATTGTAATCATAAATTTAATTTACTTGTCGAAGAAATATTATTAAGTTATATACAAGAACTAACAATAAATCATGTTCCAAAATAAAAAAGTACTAAACCCAACACTTCATCATTGAGCCTTTACAAATAATTTATAAGAATCAATCAAAATAAAATTTGACCCAAAAAAAAAAAGCAATATGTCACAAGTCTATTAAAAGTAAACTTAAATAAAACGGCAATTTATTCTAGCACAAGCAAATTGTGCAAGTTCAATCAATCGAAATAATATAATGTAAAATGTAATCCATAAATGATAAATTTCAAATATATGATCATTAAGTCCAACATTCTAATTTAGAATGGATCCTTTGCTTTTCAAAAAAATATATATAAATCAATCCTATATAGCACAATAAATAAAAAAGATTCATGTAACCGACCAAAATAATTGGAAAAAAAAAAAAAATTATGGAGTTGAGTTGTTTAAAACTATCCCTAATTTTTTTCTAACTTTCTAGTGGGGGGCATGTTCTAAAAAATTTAACTTTTAAAAATCTAAGGCTCCAAAAATTTTCAAAATTATAGCGGAGGCAAATACCTCCACTGGCTTGACTGTGACTCCGCCACTGATTCCTTGATTCTTTTGATGACCTTGATCAATGGAATTTGAAGTTGACACATCTGTTAACACAGGGAAAGCCCAGTCCAAAAGAGGCTAGACATGTCAGGACAACCAAAAGGCAATGGTCTAAAGATTAGCCCAACCCAGCAATTAGAAAGTGTGACCCCAATTTTTGGGGTCTTGATTAATCCGTTGATCACTCATTAATCAGTAAAATAATTTGGATATTGCTTAACTCGATAACACCTAGTAATATCTCATTTATTGGGTCCATAACTTAAACGAAATTTAGGCAGAGTCTCTTTTGTATATGTAGCTCTATGCAAAACATAACATGTGCATTCTAATACTCGTGTGACCATTCCATGACCTAACATTAATATTTAAACATTTCATACATTGCATATCCATCCACAACCATTGTTATACCACATCCATTCATAAAAAAATAAATGTTCATACATTAAGTCTCAATTACATGCCTTTGTTCCAAAAGAATATACAAGTTTTAGTTTTCCAAAATATATAAGGCCAAAATGTGAATTTTCACAAGGGATTACAAAACTCCAACTCAAGAGCCACAACTTGGCTATCTCCTCAAAGCAGGCTCATAGGAGGGCCTCTTGTGGATGTCTGTCTGGTACTAGAAATGTATTCCCATAAAGGGTGAGCCACACTCAATAAGGGATCTCCTATGGAGATCACCTCCCAACCCAGATACATATGAAATGTTACATATAAATCATTATTTCAAGTATCCATTCAAATACATAAATTTCATAAATGAATGCTACAATTTCATGTCGTGCTATGAGATGAGAATTCACGCATGCAAAAAAATGTAAACATATAACATACCCAAACAAGTCATTTCATTAAACCCAAATTATTTTGACACATTCTCATACCTATTTTCCATATCCTAGATACATTAGGTGTGAGCTAACACATAAGATTATATCTCTATAGGCTTATCCATTTCATATCATAACCCTAAGTTGGAAATAAACCTAAATATGAGGGAACCCTACCTCTTGTAGTGTGAACCCGAGTAGTAGAAATCTCAATTACCCAAAATCAAGCATTCCAAGCCTTAGACCTAGATTCTTGTCTTTGAGATTTTTGGAGAAAAGTGCGATCTTTGATATGGTTATGTAGCCAGTGTTGTGTAGAGCAACTTTAATTTTTGGCCCTAAGAAATCTAACAATTGAATCTTCGTGGATCTAAGAAAGAAGGTGAAAAGGAGACTCTCTCTCTCTCTCTCTGTGCTGATCTTTGGAACAAAATGGGTGGAAGACAATTTCCCCTTTTTTATACTCCTTAAAATGCTTGGCCCTTGTTGCGCCACACATCCCGATTTAATTGGTCTAATTTTATTCCAAATCAATTAAATCTCATCCCACATAAATTTTAGTATATTTTTATTGAACTAAATTTAAATTATATTTTGAGTCCCACTAATAAATTTGATGGCAATAATTTTAGTCGTGCGACATCCGATCGGATCGTAAAATATAAAAATTTTGATTATCTCGAAACTCAACAACAATTGGTTAGGTAACTAGATTTCGCGATAGGAATCCAATAGTGAAGTCCGTTTCATCATCTGAATTCTAAAAAATTTTGGGTTTTTAACCCATAACGTAACAACTAATTATCATTTTGTCTTTTTTAACTAAGTTATAATTTTTTCGAGTTTCGTAAAAAATGTTCACTCTTAACCAAGGGCAAGTAGCCCAATAAAGGAAAAAACCCATAAGGCACTCCAGATATTCTTGCGAGCTTAAGGAAGGACAAAAAGGGAAATTACTTCATCAAGTCTTATCTAGGAAGAAGTTATCAATGTTACGTCTCCTATTTCTAGAAGGTCACGTTATGCCAAGGGTACTCGCACTCCGATCTCGCCATTGGTCTTCAACTTCTGGGGAGGCTAGTGACTGATAACTGAACAGCCTAAGCTAGACTAGGAACTATGATGACACTTTACACAATGGAGTCAGAATGACAAAATGAACTGCATACTCAATGAGAGAGAATCAGACACGCAGCATAAAGTACGGGATGAAGGGTAAAGAGACATAACTACCCTTGCTGATATGCGACTCTTTCAGGTAAGCATTTAATGAATCTCTAAATGATGTGACATCCATAATGGCTTGAGAAGCAGAGTATAGGGGGTATTAGATGCCCTGGGCCCCTAGCATTTAAAGTCTTTACATCGAATAAAGAGCATTAACTGCTCGGGAGCCAAAGCAATTAATACTAGGACATTCCCCACACAAAATAAGAGGTGCACTGCCCCATCTCTTAAGGCTACCTACTGCCTAGACTGTCAGTAATGATGAGTCTTTGAAGGTATAAATAATCATCAAAAATACATTACAAAGGTACGCAAAAATCACCTCTCAAGAGTCATACAATATTTTTTTTCCTCTCTCAAAGAACTGACTTGATCATTGGAGGGGATACGCAAAAAAATACTTCGGCGCCCTTCTAACTTGTTTCCTTGTGTGCTAGGAGCATCTTGCGACCCATCAAAATCGATTGGATGTCCCCTAGAACAATTCATCACCACTCCTTAGGCCCCCTTTGGCCCTCTCAACTCATTCCTTGCTGCGGGATCCTCCACATCCACGATTGAGTTCACCACGAGAGAGATCTATTCACCTTTCATCTATTATGCAAAATTTGACCCGCACAATCTAGTGCCGTTTGTGGGAAATGACTATATTTTTGAAGAACAGTGACCATGGTAAATACTCGACAAAAAGGAAAGGGTCCCCAACAAAGGTATCTTGATTTACCAGCTCCATCTTTGTCAAGAACGAAAGACCATGTTGAAAGTGCCAACAAAGGGCTCTCCATTCATTCAAGAGAGCAAACTCGTCAAACTAGTATGGGTATCGGGTCTGGAGGGTCCACCCCATTGGCCTATCAACTGGCGGAGGTGATTGAAAAAAAATTTGGAGATCAGTTACTGCAATTGGAGAAGGAAAATGTGACTGTCCTCAGCCATCTTGACGAATTTACAGCCTCCGACGGAGGGTCTTAAAACCCATTGTGGTCCTAGGAACCTTCCATCAGAGAGGTGGAGCCTGAGGATCTAAGAAATCACTTGAATAGCAGAGTGGGAAGCTCTAGAGCTCCAAAGTGCCCGAGGGACAAGGGACAGCTCTTGGAGGTTCTAGCCAAGCGAGCTAGTTCATTGGCTTAGGACGACCTCCATTGGGGACTGTCCGAGTGAGGGGGCGTGGAGGAGTACAAGAAGGGGTCAACCCTCTCCGTTCGGCACCTAAGGATTGGGGACCATACTATCCGGCGCTGAACACATAGAGGCATGTTCCCCGAGCAAGGAGATGACCTCAAAGCCTGACTGTGTTCCAAGAGAAGGGATAAAGCACCGCAGGAGGATGACACTGACGACAATTCCATCCAGTCGCCTTTCACAATAAATATTATGGAGATGGAGGTACCAAAGAAGTTTACGGTGCCAAGGTTCAAAACCTATGACGGACGATCTAACCCTAAAGCCCATCTTAGACAATACAAGCAAATGATGTCTCTGTACTACTCACACCACCTGCTACTGTGCTGAGTATTCTCTATAAGCCTTAGGGACTCCGCCATGAAATGGTTTGGGTCCCTCATAACATTAAGGCGAAAGTAAGGGGAAATCCTCCACCAGTACGCCCCTCGCTACTGGGAAAAGGTAAATGAGGTGGAAGGATGCTCTGAAGTCATGGTCGTTGCCTCCTTCAGACTCGACCTCTTTTGGGATACCGATCTCTATCGGTCCTTCACCAAGAAGACACCAGTAGATATAGGCGAGTTAATGACCCGAATAAACAAGTACTCCCAGATTAAAGATGAAATAGTAAAAGGTAAGGGTAGAACTCTCGCCCCTAAGAAAGGAAAGGAAAAAGAGGGCGCCCTTCCCTAGAAGGGGTTGGTACCTCCGTCTGGGAGTTCCTTCAAAGGAGTCTACACAGTGTTCAAGGAGCCCATTTACAAACTACTCCATAAGATTAAGAAGGAACTATTCTTCATATGGCCGTCCAAGATGCAAGGTGATCCATCCACCCGAAACCAGAAGGTAAAATGCTCGTATCATCAAGATTATGAGCATCTCACAGAAGATTGTAGGGTTTACAAGTCTTTCCTAGAGAAACTAGTCCAGGATGGGTATTTAAAGGAATACATCAAGGCGACATCCGAGGAGAGTCATGGCACCAATAATCCAACCACTGTCCAAGGCAATGTAATCGACGTTATCCATGTCTACCCACTGCAGCATCCTACATCCAAAACCTTATAATCTGATCTCAAGAGGGTAGCATTCACAAGGAAGCTGGACGAGGGAGATCAAGGCCAGCCGAGCAAGAGGCCTTGAACTGCCAAGGCAAGCATCACTTTTTCTGACGCCGATCTTGCGGGAGTGGCCCTCCCGCATGGGGATGCCTTGATCTTAACCTTGAAGATCGGAGGCTTTGATGTTAAGGGTCTTGGTGGACTCCAAAAGTTCCTCTGAGGTGATGTACTTTAAAGTCTTAAAACACATGGGACTCGGGACTCAAGACCTCACCAAAGTCGAGACTCCCCTCATTGGGTTCAACAGTTCATTTGCCCTGCCCTTGGGCAAAATCATGTTACCACTTACCACCAGACCCATCACCGCCAACACAGAGTTCGTGGTGATCAACTCTAACTCGCCTTACAATATAATCATAGGACGGGTCTGGTTGCATGCCCTAGGGAGCAGTGCATTCCACCTATCACCAAAAATTGAAGTTCCCCACCCCAGAGGGAGTGAAAGAAATTTGTGGGGACCAAGCGTCCACCAAAAACTATTTCTATTCCGCAGTAAGTGCAGGGGTCACCTCCAAAGAGGAGCGAGCCCCGGAAGAGATCTTGAACAAATAGCAACTATATTCTGGGCGTCTAAGAGTAGACGACCCCAGGATGGATCTGACAGATCACTTAGTGGAGGACTTTCGGAAGATACTACTAGTGGATGGAGACAAGGAAAAATACTTCCTGATCGGCTCCACCATGCCCCCAGTCGAGCAGGAAGAGATGACCAACTTTTTGAGGTAGAATACAGATGTGTTTACTTGGAATGCAATGAAAATGAAGGGTGTGAGTCCCAAAGTAATAACCCATAGGCTTCATATCGATCCCACTTCCAAGCCGATAAAGCAAAAATCACAGTGCATGGCGCCACAACATGCCCAAGCCGTGAACGAGGAGGTGGATAGGCTCCTAGAGGCCAACACCATTCGAGAGGTTCAATTCCCATAATGATTGTCAAATACGGTCTGTGCAAAAAAGAAGGAGGGGAAGTGGCACATTTGCATGGACTTCACTGACCTGAACAAGGCTTGCCCAAATGATGACTTCCCTCTTCCAAAGGTGGATTAGCTGGTGAATGCCACGGCCAGCCACCAGCGCATGGCCCTCCTAGATGCCAGGGCAGGCTATTATCAAATTTCCCTCCATCCGCCTGACCATGACAAGTCCACCTTCATCACACCAAGAGGAGTTTATTGTTACAAGGTTATGTCATTCAAGCTGAAGAATGTCAGAGCCATTTATCAGAGGCTTATAAATTAGATGTTCAAGCGACAGATTGGGGACACGATGGAGGTCTACATTGACAACATGTTAGTCAAGAGTAGGATAACTAAAGATCACTTAACTGACCTAGATGACACCTTCTCAACCCTCTAAAAATATGGGTTAAAGCTAAACGCGACAAAATGTGTCTTCGAAGTTGGGTCCGAAAAGTTCCTCGGATACCTAGTAAGTTGGCGCAGAGTCAAAGCCAACCCAGAATAGATACAAGCTATCCTGGACGTACGAAGTCCCCAGATAGTCCAAGAGGTTTAAAAACTCATAGGGATGCTAGCGACGCTAAATCGTTTCATCTCCCGGTCATTATACAAATGCAAGCCCTTATTCAAGGCTATCAGGAGGGCTGAAAAGGATAGCTAGAGTCAGGAATGCAAAAATGCACTCGAAGGGATCAAGGAGTACCTTAGGGTCCTCCTAACCCTATATGTCCCAACTAAAGGGGAAATGTTGTTCCTTTACCTAGCCGTGTCAGAATTCGCAGTTAGTGGGGTGCTAATCCACGAGCAGGGGCACAAGCAGAAACTAGTGTACTATGTGAGCAAAGCTCTGTTGGACGCGGAGATAAGGTATATATCCTTAGAAAAGCTAGCGCTAGCATCAATCACGTCTGCAAGGAAATTAAGACACTACTTCCAAGCACACCCAATCACCGTCCTAACAGACCAACCTTTGAAAGGAATCCTGAGAAAGGCGGATCTCTAAGGGAGAATCGCTAAATGGACGGTGGAGATGGGAGAGCATGATATCCATTTCAAGCCTCGAGCAGCCATAAATAGACTAGTGTTGGCAGACTTTATAGTAGAGTTTTCTAGGGAGACCCCCTTCTTGGAAAAGCCTCCCCTCCTCCGTGAGGGACCTCGGCAGGAGGACAAGGGTCTTGGAGCCTTTGTGTGGACGGATCCTCTAACAGCAAGGGTTCCAGAATTGGGGTACTACTGGTTTTCCTGGACGGGGTTATCACAGAACAAGTCGGTCAACTAGGCTTCAAAGCATCCAATAACAAAGCAGAATATGAAGCCCTTATTTCTGGACTCAAACTCGCTGAGGCAGCAGAAGCTACAGAGCTAGTCGTCCATTGCGATTCCATGTTAGTGGTCATCCAAGTTAATGGAGAATTCGAGACAAGGGATTCCAAAATGAGGGCTTACCATTACAAAGCGATGACTCTACTCCACAAGTTCAAGAAATTTAAAGATAAGAAAGTTCCTCGAGATAAGAATGCCCATGTCGACGTCTTGGCTTGCTTGGCCTCGGTACTGGATTCCACCATGACACGAAGGATCACCATGGAGTACCTTCCCAACTCCAGCATAGATGAAGCTTCCGGGGTGGCTGTCATCTAGGAAGGGAAGGATTTCCCCAACTGGACCTACCCCCTACTTAGTTTTCTCCTTTCCGAGGAGCTCCCTGAATACCCCAAGGAAGCCAGGAAGATAAAGCTGAAGGCCCCAAGGTTCTGAGTCTCCCCGGATTAGAAGCTGTATCGAAGACAAAGTTAAACCACTCCTGTACAAGGTACATAAAGGAATATGTGGCAGGCATTCAGGTGAATGGTCCATGGCCCACTGCATCATGTCCAGGGGTACTAGTGGCCGCAAATGCAAAGAGATGCACAGGCATATGCCAGAAGATGTGATCAATGTCAAAGGTTCGCATCTGTCATCAGGCAACTGGTGGGGGATTTACATCCACTAACTAGTCCATAGCCATTTGCTCAATGGGGACTAGACCTAGTTGGACCCCTTCCAACGGCTCTTAGAGACAAGAGGTTCCTAATAGTGGAAATTGATTATTTCACTAAGTGGGTAAAGATGGAGCCACAAACCTATATCAGAGACATAGACACCAAGAAGTTTGTCTAGAAGAACATTGTGACAAGGTTTAGGATCCCCCACGCACTTGTATTAGATAACGAAAACCAGTTCAACAGTGGACCATTCAAGTCCTTTTGTGAGCATCTCCGAATCTGGAACTACTACTCCACCCCTGCCTATCTGCAAGCCAACTAACATGCAGGGGAATGCCCCCTGAATGGAAAATGACCCTTGAAGAGGGGCATTGATCGGCTACATTGCTTAGAACAAGGATATTGTCATGTAGCATCTTATGAAGCCAAAACAGATCATGGAAAGTACCATCTGACCCGGGATCCCTAGAATACATGTTTGGCTAAGTAAATGGAGCCTAGAGACAGAGCAACTAGATTAACGCCTCTTTACAAAAAAAAAAAAAAAATCATGGCAACCACACCTCGAGGGACCGGGAAGGAAGAAAGCCTCAAGGAAGCGGTTGACCATAAGAATGCTTACACAAGTACATGGGTGTGGGCATCTTAAACTAAATAGTGGTGGGACAGGTGAGAGATCTCTTCCCTAGGATTGACGACGAGGAAGAAAAGGCTAACCGGAGTGAAAGTGCATCATTTAGTGTCTTTGGCGCCAGAGTCCCTCGAAACTCCATCTTCTACATGTGAACTCATCCTCGGCACCATCAGACTCGATAATTCTCAGAAGCGAGGGGTACATCTACGATTATACAAGTATTTTCCTAAGCCCTCTATGCTTCCTAATCCCGAGGATCTATGCTTGGGTTAGAAGCTTAAGTTAGAAGCTTGAGTTAGAAGTTACAAGCAGTACATGAAAAATAAAAAAGCATGCATAACAGAAGCAAAGTGATTTTTTTTTTCATTCCAAAAAAAGGGGCTTAGTGTCCCCGAGGCCACAAAACAAAAGGAAAAGAGTACAAGTGCTAAAGAAATGAAAACTCTAATCTAGACTGCTGGAGGAAGAGGGCTGAGCACTTCACCAACATCTCTAACGGCTCCCCCAAAAAAGTTCTTCTATACTAGGGGAGGAGGCAGCATTGGGAGAGTCAGTGGTAGGAGCAAGAGGAGCAAACAAGGTAGGAGCTAGAAGGTTAGCCTCTGGCAGGATAGCAGCAGCACCTGGAGCCAAGGCCACGATGTCCAAAGGTTCCCCCGAGCCTTGCACTTTGGCATTGGCTGCATCATCAACCACAACCTTTGCCATGGCCTGCAATATCTCCTTAGAAAGCACATACTCGTGCATCTGGAATAGTGGAGAGTCGAGGGGGACCCTAGCCTCTCGAAGTGCCTCGTCCCAGCTTTTCTTAAAGAATTCTTTCTTATTTTTCTCAAGGGCTACAAAAACATCATCGGCGTATTCTTCACATATTTGCTCCTCAGACCTACTGGCCACCTCCGCCTCAGCTCTGACCCTGTCCAACTCTTGGGCCGAGAAGGTTTGCTCTGACTCCTCGGTCCTCATCTCCACCAAGGATAGCCGTTTTGCTGCCTCAGTAATTCTCCTCTCAGCGTCTGCAAGGGCCGCACTCAGCTTTTCAGCGCTGACCCTGGCAGTTTCACCGTCCTTTAGAAGTTAGGCAATCTAGGCTACCTGGGAGGATATAGTAACGTCCCTTGCAGCAACGTCTTCCTTGGTAGCAGACAGGGACATCTTGGCTTCAGCTCTCTGCCTCTTAGCCTGATGAAAGCTCTGCCTTTACGTATGATAGCGCTCGATGATGGCATAGATTTGTTGGGCGTTCTGCAAAAGAAAAGGAAGAGTTAGGCCGATGAAACATACTTCAAGACAAAGTTGTTAGGAACATACCGCCAGCGAGGTCTGTATGATAAAGTGGAAGAACTGGTCTATGGGTCTCACCCGATTCTCCTCCATGTCAGCTTAGAAAAGGAGCAAGCTTTCACTCATGACGTATGCCATGTGAGGATCATAGAGAATGAGGTCATTGACCCGAATCACCCTGTCGTCCCTGTCCCGAAGCCAGGGCCGCTACTTCGCGGTAATCATCGTTGACGGAGGAGGGGGAGTTTGCTGATCCTGTTGTTGGGTTTGTTGACCCTACTGTTGTTGCTGCTGCTACTATTGTTGTTGTTGCGGTGATGGAGGGACCTTGCCTCAACCCTGTCCATCATGCCTCTATTTTTTTCTCCTCTCCTCTTCGATCAAGGGGTCATGGTCACGAACCAAACCCTGACCAGTTGACATTGGGGGCACAGGAGAAAGAAGGTTGGTGTCAATCCTTGGAGGAGGTGGGGGAACATTGCTGGCAGACCCCCCCGCCCCTCAGAGTAACCCTCCAGTTAAGGAAGTCAAGGTCTATGCGAGGTTGACACGACATTGCAACTTCGAGCACGTCTTCCACGTCCAAGTTCTGGAGAATGTTGAAGTCTAGCCAAGTATCCCTCCCAAAGGTGTTGGCCTCAGCTTGAAGTGTGGAGGATGGGATCCTGACCGCAGCCGCTTCTCTCTCTTCAACCTCCTCAGCAACTCCTTCTACCTCGGCCTTTGTGGCCCTGTCAAGATCTCTCTCTAAGTCCTGTTCCAAATCCTACTCTTGCTTCGCGGTCTATGCGAAAAGTTTGGACCACCGGGAGGGATCGTATGATTAAGGAAGTTGAGAAAATTTCTTGTAATTAGGAACATAGTCCAAGAGTACGTGTCCCACTCAGCCAAATTCGTCGTCGATGTACCCCCAAATGATTACTATGTCAGCAAAGTTAACAAGGTACCGAGGAGAGGGAGTAGCCTCTTGAGAGGAAACGTCTGCACAAAAGAAAGAAGATCATCAACACTTAAAACATTAGAAGGGAAAAACTAAGAAGAGAGAGAGAAGTTGGTGTACTTGTTCTTTGTCACTCCCTAGGGCAAGATAAGCCGTCATACTCAGGGTTGACTCCCTCCCCCAAGCGCCGCTGAAGACCAGCAGGTCATTCTTGTACCCCTTGTCGGAATCAGGAAGGTGGGTGACAAGGTACATTTAGGTGTCCTGGGCTTTGATTTAGAAGGTCCCCTGGGGCATCACTCTCATCAAGAAGTAACAGAAGAGGATATCCTCGAGGCCCAGGTTGACCCCGAGGCGCTTATTGAGCTCCACCACCCCCATGATTATCCTAAAACTATTGAGAGCACAGTGCCCAGGCAAGAGGTGGAACCTACTAGAGAAGCAATGGATAGAGGAAGAATCTAATCCCGCCCTCCATAATTGCCTTGGTGTAGAAAGGCATGGCCTCCTCAGCGCCGGCAACATGGCAATGGTGCCTTAGGTCAAAATTATCCATGCCGACGCTGCGAGGAATGTCGTAAAGGGCTTTGAAATTTGTAATTTGCTAAGCTCCCTTTACGATCCACTTCCTTGGCCTGGAGGTCCCAGCCTCCTAGTCCTCGAAAACAGGGAGGTAGCTCCTTGGCATCTTACATAGAAAGGAGGGAAAAGTTCTAGAAGAAAATTCTCTTCGAAGGAAATCCTAAAGGGCACCACCAGGCCCAAAATGGAAACAATGCTAAGGGACTACCCTAAATGTTTCAAAGCTAAGGTGAAAGGTTGTGGAAGGTGACCAGTCACCGAAAAAAGCTAAAAGAAATGGAGTCCAAGAGGTAAAGGACCGCCGAAAAAATAAAATAGAGAAATAGCAGGAGAGACAAAAGAGACAAGGACTCACTAGAAAACTGCTAGGAAGATGAATAGAGGGTTTTGCTGGAAAATGTGGGGGACTCTTTTCTCCTGAAAGAGTGATCAAATAGCGTTTTTCAGGCGGGTTGTAGGGTTCTTTGATGAAATTTCCAGCAAAGAGTTCTCTGAACAAGCCCAAGTGATTCAAAAGTGAAAAATGGGGGTAGGGGCTCTGTTTATATAGGCCTTCTGACCCCATCATTATGCACAATACACGAAAAGGGCACATTTAATGCGCATGATCTCCAAATGATGGAAAACGACTGGAGCAATGATGGGATAGTTACAAACCCTTTTCATCTTCCAAACGACACATGACTTGTCTGTACAAAGATCAAAGGGCTGGGGGCAGTTGATGGGACACTTTTAGAAGGGTGTTAGATTAACGACACATGTCCTCGACACCGAGGGACTTTTCTTGCCTCTACCGAGGCCACGTGTCCTCAGCCCCAAGACCCCTACTCCGACTGATATGTTCCTTGGCTCTGAGGTGTGTTCCCTCGACTCCGAGGTATCACCCACTATGGGGGCGAGCCAAATGCCTAGATCCCGAGGGTACTCGCACTCCGATCTCGCCATTGGTCTTCGGTTTCTGGGGAGGCTAGTGACTGACAACTGAACAGCCTAAGCTAGACTAGGAACTATGATGACACTCTGCACAATGGAGTCAGAATGAATTGGACACTCAACCAGAGAGAATCAGACGTGTGGCACAAAGTACAGGATGAAGGGTAAAGAGATAGAACTACCCCTGCTAATATGCGGCTATTCCAGGCAAGCATTTAATGAATCCCCAAATGATATGACATCCATAGTGGCTTGAGAAGTCAAGGATAGAAGGTATTAAATGCCCTGGGCCCCTAGCATTTAAAGCCTTTACATTGAAGAAAGAGCATTAACTGCTTGGGAGCCCAAGCAATTAATAGTAGGACATTCCCCACTCAAAATAGGAGGCACATTGCCCCATCTCTGAAGGCTACCTACTACCTAGACTACCAGTAATGCTGAGTCTTTGAAGGTATAAATAGTCCTCAAAAACATATTACAAAGGTACGCAAAATCACCTCTCAAGAGCCATACAATATTCTTTTCTTCCCCTCTCTCAAAGAACTGACTTGATCGTCAGAGGAGATACGTCAGAAAATACTCCGACGCCCTTCTAACTTGTTTCCTTGTGTGTCAGGGTGCATCTTGTGACCCACCGGAATCGGTGGACGTACCCTAAAACAATTCATCACCACTTCTTAGGCCCCTATTTGGCCCCTTCAACTCATTCTTTGCTATGGGATCTGCCACATCCACGATTGAGTTCACCACGGGGGAAATCTATTCACCTTTCATCTATTGTGCGAAAATCAACCCACATACCACTACAAACCAATTTCTTCTGGAGGTTCGACTATTAGCATTGAATAATGGAGGATCAAGTAAGCTACAATTGGTGATGCACCACTCGAACTTCCTGATCCTTGTAGTGCTCCTAATTCCATTCATTTTTTTCTGAGACAAATTAAACCACGTAAAATCAACTTCAAGAATCCACTTAGGGCTACGCAAAACATATAGATTATAGAGCTCGTCCCACAACAGCTCTCTGATTCTATGTTTATTTGGCCCATACACCCCCAATATCTACGTTCTCCATTTTCTGACCCTTAAAATCAACAAATGTGGAAAAAATACTTAGCATTTCCTAGCACTCACCCATCCAAGAAATGTCAATACTCCTCCCAATCATGGTGTAATTAGTCTTTGAAGCTATTCATAACAACCTACTGGCAGGGATACTCCATAAAATGGGCATATGAACAGAAAAACCCAAGGGGTTTTCCTATAGTTATATCAATGTATAGGTTGTCATTGATGTTTATTCTTTAATTTTGTGATGAGTCTATTCTACTCTATTTACAAGGTAAAGAACAGTGCATCTAATAGGACATGAAAAGGAAGAGAGAATTTTATTGTAGGAGCATAAATTCTAAGAAATCCATCAAAACCAACTTTCTCAAAAGCTAACATAAACAAAGATAACAAAATCCTATAAGGAATCTTAAATCAATATTAAAAAAAAGGGTTAATTTTCACTCATTTGATCTAGCAACAACCTGAAATCATTTGAAGCAGAACAACATACAAGGAAATTTGTAAAACTGCACGAGGGGTCTGCTCTGATTGAGTTCCATCATAGAGAGAAGATGGATGTCCGTTATGATCTTGTAAAATCAGAGTAGACCTCAATGAATACTTAAAAATGGTAGCTCAAGATCAGGAGCAACAACAATAGCAATATCTCCAGACCGCCATTGTCACATGCCACCGAAACCCACCGACTTCCCCAGCCTATACGTCCTCCGAACCCAGTTCACTAAAATCTTCTAGTTTCCTATACCTTAGGCATCTCCAACAACAAATTGTATTTTAGCTACCCAAAAAGTAACTTTTTCTATTTTAACTTCTCATTTTTCCAATACACACTCCAACAAATTTTCTATATTTCTAACTACTCCTTTTAAATATTATTTCACATTCTTTTTATATAATTTTTTTTGGTAATAATGAAAGGGAGAAAGAGAGAGAATGGAAGAAAGGAGAGGAAGAGAGAGAAAATAATATAAAATATATTTACAAGTTGCCACAGTGATACTCTATATTTAGAGTATCATTGTAGCAAAAATCTATTTTAGAGTATATAGACTTCTTCTGTTGGAGCATGACTTTTGGCTTTGGTTAGCTAAATTTTAGCTATTTTGATCATTTACAGCATCTATTGGAGATACTCTTAGAGCAACTCTTCAGTAAAATGATTAGTCAAAATATATTTAAATATTATATTTTTCACTTTAGTTAGATATTTTTTCAAATTCACTCTAATCATGCTCTCTATTTTAGTTAATTACTTTAACTAACTTTCAATAATATAAATCAAAAATACCACGTGATCTAACACGTAAGCATTATAATAATGACAGTGCATGATGACATGTCGTGCCACATTATCAAAGTTGCAAATTTTAAATTTTACAACGGTGATATTTGCAACCTAAAACATTCATTATTCATGTAATTCGCCTCAAACAATGTATTATCATCAACCTAACCAAAACTATACCATAACAATAATTCTAATCAATGTTCAAATAAATACAACATAATAACAATTTAACACCCAACCACTTCAAATAACACTAATAAATTGCATAATATATGTCTCATACACCTAATATTTTCACAAATACTTGTATCTAAAATCAAATATTTCATTATACATAACACTAAGGGGAGTTTTTTTGGAATTTGGGGAGGTTTTGAAATTGGGGTTTTCAAAATGGGGGGGTTTCAGAATTGGGGGTGTGGGGGATCTACAGCTTAGAGGTGGCGGATGAAGAACATACCTGATAGTAACCGTTGGAAAAAACAATAAAGGAATAGGCCTGAGTAGCTTGCAAGATTTTTCTCCCTCTCCAGATCTTTCGAGCATGAAAGTCCTCCTAGGTTTTAGTTAGGAAGATGGCTCGCCGATTGGAGTTGATTTTTGGAGCCAACCTCGCCAAAATAGCTAAAAAGTGGATTTAGTTAGCTGGGTTGAAAATGCACTTACTCAACCAAACGAATCATCATTGCAATGCCATCAACTTTTCTATCTCTAATTGATTCCTTAATTGAAAAATATCTAAACTATTTTTCAATCGAAATCAGAAGAGAGAGAAACCAGGTATGGTCAGTTTTAGGTTGTAAAGAGAGGATTGTGTATTTGTGTATACTAGTTGTTGCACACGTGCTTTACACGTAAACTATTTTAATTTGTATTGAATTAATATATATATATATATATATATATATATAATAAAACAGATAGCAACTTAAATTTTTATCCCCCTACATATTTTTTCCCTCAAAATATCACATCACTCATTTCTATCACATGTTTAATCATTTATATATTTTTTTCCTAAAAATATCACATCACTCATTTATGTCATATATTTAATTATTTAATATTTGATTAATTTATAGTTAATATAATTTTTATTTCAAACATTATCCATATACAATAATATACACATGTTGAAAAATTTTAATATAATGAGATCGATTTTTTGGGCACTCAAATTTTATACTTTATCGTGCCTTCAGGCACGAGTTATAACTAGTATATATATAAAATAAAAGTGTGTATACATAATTTATTTCACATGGAAGATAAGGGACATGGAAGACAAAAGAAAAAAGTAGATTGGTAATGAGGGCTTTTTGTTTTGAACAAACACTTGCAATTCTTCCACAAGTAAAGTCAAAACGAAAACGGATTAAGAAAACAAAGAAGGTCAAAAAAAATGCATGGTGTACTTGAGAAAACAAAATGAAGAACCATTAGATTAATTGAATGTGGTCATGCATGCAATGAGGAAATATGAAACCAAGGAGCTAAAGACTATTGGTTGGATGGTCATTTTAATTGAATGTAGTCATGCATGCAAGGAGGAAATATGGATATAAGGAGCTAGAGACTTTTGGTTGGATGGTTATTTTGAAGATGAACTTCTTGGTGCAACATGCTTCTCTTTTCTTAATTTGCGTGTAAATTTTTTGTTTTTAAACATTTTCTTATTTTTCAATGTTTGGAACAGGTAGAAGAAAACATAGATTTAGTAAATAAGAGTTATGCATTATTATGTTAACTTATGTACTCTTTGGTAACACTTTTTAAATACCATTTTTACTTGTACTTCAAATATGCATTTTTAAACTGTATATTATCTATTTGAATTGAAAGTAAAATTTTAGAGCAATCAATCAATTGGATTGGAAACACTCCAAACTGCTTAGGTAGTTTATTTAATGGCGTGGTACATGATAACAGTTAGGTTTTCAGGAGAGTTTGTAGTGTTCCCTGTAAAACAGATTCTTACATAATGTCAGCATTATAGTCTTCTACGTATTCACCTTTTTAGCTTTTGCTTCCGTTATGGCATCCAACCATATGAAGCATCAAAATCTATATAACCCTCCCATTTTAACTAATCTTCAAGACATGTCAAATCAAAAATCATTGTATTTAAGAATAAAAAGTTTTTATGCCACTATTGATGCAGTTACTCATAGGTGCATCAATTAGTTGGTAACATTCTCGAATTGGAACCTGCAAACAAAACCAAATCAACATGTTGTTGGAACAAAGAATATTAGAAATTCATCATCATGTGTTATTGTAGAATTTTAAAGAGTTTCAACATAAAATCTTCCTGTGTTGTATAATTTCAGGCATGGGGGCGATTTTCAACCAGAGTTAAACTATTTATTTAGGCTTAATGCTCCTCCATTCTCTTAAGCTAAAGTTAACTTCAAAGAATTTAACCCCCAGCAATTGATCAAAATGATTTAAAATCAAATTAAATAGTGAAAAATTAATGAAGGGGAAGAGTATGTGGCCGTTTTTCTTATAGCTGATTTTGAACGTTTTCCAATAAAAGGAAAGAGGCAACTCCCAACACCTCCACCCAGAATGATCAATGCTACAGTTTTTGGGTCTACCTTTGGCTGATCAACTATTGGTGCTTCAAAAGTTTGAAACCAATAAGAGACTTAAATAGAAAAATTTTCACATGAATATTACACATTCATAGCGATGTTAACAATATTCAAAAAATAATAATATTTGATTTGAGTTGAATCCACACCCTCTTCTTAAAATCCAATGCATGTCATAAAGAATAATATAAAATCTTGATAAATATATGTTATGTATTCACCAGGAGCTTTCTGTTAATGTCTTTTGTAAGAACCAAGAAGGTAACCCTTGGTTTACCCTTTCTAAGCCTTTTTTCACTTCTCAAGTTCCTCCACAACTAAGTGCTAAATGCCCTGTTCGTTGGACTCACCTTGATCTTCATCCCCCAAAAACCATGGTCTCTGTGACTAAAACCTTTGCTGACTTGCAATGGGTGCATAGTAGCCTTCATTTTGGCACAATAAGAATCCATTGTTTATCTTCTCACTCCTACTGTCCTACCTCCAAGCTAGACATTAATATTCCTATTTATTAATCAGAGATTCCAAAATCTATAATGTAAAGGACAGAGAACATAGAATCTGAGGAACTAAACAATAAAAAGGTACCCAATTAAAAACAACACTACTTTTAGAAAAAGAGCAATCGCTTTGCCCTCAACAAAGTTTTACAAGGAAAAATTCATTAGTAACTAAAACGTAGGATGCTTATCGTACAATATAGGCATGGACTTATGAGTAAAGGAAGAATAACTAAATTTGACCACATGTAATTTGTTTTATAATGCAATAGATAATACGACCTTGTACATGAAAGTTGTGGAGCTGGAAGCAATAATAGACAAAACACCCATTGTTTTTATCGGTAAGTGAGGAAACCATTATTTGATGGGTATGTTTGTTACTCAATTGACAAATTCAACTTCATCAAATCCACCAAATTCACTTAATTTACCTAAAATTTATCCAAACAAACTCAATACTAAACAACTAATTTAAGAACATGCCAATTTTGGACATACGTCACATCGAATTCCTCTTCATCAATTTTTCTTCGTTGTCAAGCTTCGATGCTGGGGTTCTTTGCCATCAAAATGCAAAAACACCAATTAGAAGGTGAAGGAAATAATAATCAGGCCTACACATGGGAAACACATGCCTAGACATACAATATATCACACTCAAAAGATTAAAAAAAAATCAAAGAGAAAGCTTGGTGAAGTGGTGAGAGAAAAGAAATTTCACATAATTGGGGAGTATATAGGTGTCCTTTGGCCTTTTGTACACAGTAATATGGGAAATAAGAGAGAATACGAAACACAAAGAAATCAACCACTTGTGTTTATCACCAGTTGATTGGAAACCTTTCAATTCCATTGATTTTCTCAAACCTTTCGGTTTAAGAGAGAATGTGAAAAGTTTAATTCAATATTTTTATTATTCATTTCTTCAAAGTTTAATCTATTGCCATCCAAAAAGTGTACTAAGTGCACAAACATTTAATTAGGAAAATGAAACGTTTTTATAAGTAATAATATAGATATAAATTTACAAGTATAGATATAGATATAGATGGGTATGAGCATAAAAAGAGAGACATGAAAGGTTAAACAATAAATAAATATATTTTATAATGAATATTCATTCAAGTGCATGGTAGTTTAGATATTTAAAAGTTGTCAGAGGGTAAAAGAGTGAAACAAAAGTTTGTTCAATAAGTGTACATTTAGAAGTAGTATAGATATAGATAAAGTTAAAACAAAATTCTTATCTTGTCCTTAAAGTTCCTCCATTTATTTTAGGGTTAATTGCATTGAAGGTCCTTAAAATATAGAATTTGTCTCATTTTAGTCATCAATATTTTAATTGCATAATTTTAGTCCCTAAAGTATTGAATATATTTTTATGTGATCTTTCGAGCAGATAATATCTAAATTACGAATAATTTTTTATCATAAATTTATCACATGCTATTTAAATATGGACAAAAAAATTTAGGTAGTTCTTGATCAAAATTTGGATAGCTCTCTACAAACAATGTATAATATGGGTAACTCTTGACTAAAATTTGGATAGCTCAGGATTAAAATTGTGTTAGTTGGATAGCTTTTTGGCTAAAATTTAAGTAGAAATTTAAGAATTATCTAAATTATTTTTTTGTCAATATTTAATTATCACGTGACAAATTTATAATAAAAAATCGTTAATAATTTGAACGCTGACCTCATAGAAATATATTTAACATTTTAAGGACTAAAATGATGCAATTAAAATATTAAAAAATAAATTTCATACTTTGACAAATAATTAATCCTTTATTTTAACAATTAAAAATTAAAACGGATGGAAAGAATTTTTTTGGGGAGAATTACATCTAGACTCCCTGAGATTTGTCACTTAATCACTCAAACCCTATAATATTTAAAATATTATACACAGACCTCCTAAAGTTTGTACGCGTGTAACACTTAGACCCCTACTGTAAATATATTAGTTAATAAATTATAACTAAACCCTAAAGTTTGTAAACATATATTATTTAGATCTCTTAAGTTTAAAATATTATAATTAGACCAACAATACTTCAATTAAAGATAAAATATCAAATATTTTAAATTTTACGATTAAAATTCATGTTCTATTTATCTTTTATTGAAATAAAATCAAAAATAAAAATTTTAATTTTTTCTTAAGAAAATCGTAATTAGTATACAATTATATTGTCTATTGGAATTTAACTTGATCGTTTAAATGATCAAATTAAAATATCAAACTATCCCAATTAAAGCTAAAAAATATTATGTCCATTACAGTTTCACCACTTATTTAATTTTTTAGTATTCTAATAGATAGTATAATTATATACTAATTATGATTTTTTTGTAAAAAAACTAAATTTTTATTTTTGATTTTATTTCAATAAATGACATAATAGAACATGAATTTTCAATAAAAAATTTATATTCTATTATGAATGACTTAGACCCCTTATTTGATTTTTTTTTAGTTTTATTCTAATAGATAGTATAATTGTATATTAATTACAATTTTTAAAGGAAAAAAAATTAATTTTTTATTTTTTATTTTATTTCAATAAATGATACAATATAATAGAAATTTTAGTTATAAAATTTAAAATATTTGATATTCTATCTTTAATTGAAATATTTTTTGTCTAAGTATAATATTTTAAACTTAAGGGATCTAAGTATTATATACCTATAAACTTTACGAAAGTCTAAGTGTAATTTATCAATGGATATATTTATAGCAGGGGTCTAAGTGTTATGCACGTACAAACCTCAAGAAATCTGTATGTAATATTTCAAATGTTAAGGGGTCTAATTAATTAAATGATAAATTTCAAGGGATATGAATGTAATTCTCCCTTCTTCTTTTTTTTAGTTATTGATGGTACAATTTTAAAGTATAAGATTAGTGTGTTGTCACGAACTTTTTTGTTGGCGAAAAAAAAAAATAAGGGGGAGGGGCGGAGGAGGTAGCCGAAGAATGAGACTCGGCGCCATCTGGACAGAAAATCCAGGAGCCCCACATCAGTCATCAGCAGCCGAAGAACAAGAAGAAGAAGATGGGAAATTGTGGCACTAGAGAGGAATCTCCTGTTGTTTCCAATGCTCACCATCAAGGTTCTTTTCAATCTCTCTCTCGTTTTTGTTTTGACTGCAGTCTACTATTATCACTCTCTCACTCACTCTTTCTTCCAGATCTAGAGCATTCCGTCCTCGGCTTTCCTTTTCGTTCCAATTACTTCACTTTTTCTTTAAAGTTCTTTTTTTTAATAATTTCACTCCATGAAATGCCATTCTGTTTCACTTCGATTTTTGAGGAATTGTTGTTTAAACTAAGTAATTGATTAATTCATTAATTAAAAAACACAATGGGCAGTTCAGCAGCTCCAGATGTTATCCGTGGCCGGAAGAAATCCAGGTCCTGAGAGGAAACACAGTCGTTCCACTTCAGATCTGAGCGATCCTTCGACCCCACGCACCTTTGAGGACTCCAGGAAGAACGCCGTGCTCTATACCCATGTCATCGCCTTCACCCTATTCGAACTCGAGACCATCACCAAGAGCTTCCGCTCTGACTACATTCTTGGCGAGGGCGGTTTTGGAACCGTCTACAAGGGCTACATTGACGAAAATGTGAGGGTTGGCCTCAAATCTCTCCCCGTTGCTGTCAAGGTCCTCAACAAGGAGGGTCTTCAGGGCCACCGCGAATGGCTTGTAAGTTCTTTTCTTCTTCTGTTCAGGGTTCTCTTTCTCTTTATACATTATGTAAGCCAGTGTTTTTACTACGTTTCGCTGCTCTGTCATACGTGTGCGGTATTGGGGGTCTCAGCAATTCTCTAAACCTCTACTTTTCATGATTTGATCCTTCCCCTGTCCTAGACGGAGGTGAACTTTCTGGGGCAGCTCAGGCATCCTAATCTGGTGAAGCTGATTGGATACTGCTGCGAGGATGATCACAGGTTACTTGTGTATGAGTTTATGTTCCGAGGAAGCCTAGAGAATCACTTGTTCCGAAGTATGCATCCTAGTCTTTTCTCGCTTGTTTGCTTTGTTCAATGCTTCCTTTTGATGCTTCCATCATATTTTTCAGACTGTTTATCAGACAAGACAACAGCTTGCATGTGCTACCTTTTTTATTGAGGGAGCTAGTTCTTTTCAAGATTACAATGTCAATATAGTCCAATAGTTAGAAGCTTCGTGGTCTTGCTAATTGAATCTTGTGTGGTAATTTTTCTTGTGCCAATACACTATTGGAGTCATGTTCTCTGAATTGGAAAAAATTCCAATCATGTGTTGTTTGTGTGTACGTGCAAAACAACCAAGATGAATTTGACAAGATCTCCATTTTCTATTCTTTTGTTGAGAAATTTTTGTTGATTCCAGAAGCCTTAAAAGTACTGTTTGTGTTGAATTTCAGAACACATGGCTCCTTATCTAGAATGGATGGAACATATCCCATGCCAAATCCCTAACTTTTTCTAGTTTAATGTGCTGATTCATTTGCTATATTTTCAACAAGAGTGTGGGTTAAGAGCTGCTGTTGAGGCTCTTTGTTGACACAATTTCATTCCTTGCTTATGGGATCAACTCTTTATTGGTTTGATTACTTCGTCTAGGAATCCATACCGACGTGGGCAGCTATGGTGGTAGCTTTTCCCTAGAGTTTGGAGGATAATTCTCCTCAAGTAAAATATAAACATCACCGCATTTAGGCCTCATTAATAAATAAACATCTAATTGTGTCTCAAATATATTACAACTTGTGCATGCTTTTCATAATCAGTTCCTTTGCTAGTGTATTGTTTGCATCAATGCCCATTCTTAAATAACTTGGAAATGTTATATAATCATGAAATGACATGGTGATTGTAGACATTCCAAAAATGACAAGACCATACCTTACATTGGCAACAATTACAAACAGATTCCTTCCATTTAACTCACGTTATAAACCCTAATGAAAAACCATGACGTCAGTCAGAATAATTCATGAATTTTTAAAAATACCATTTTTTTAATGAGATGTATACTTCTATGACATTATTTCTCCTAAAATAATGTCTAATAGACAATTTATCCCCCATAATAAATAGTTTTCTTAATCACCATGGTAATTACAAAATTAAAAATTATTTATCCAACAATATTAAACTAATTGTAAAAGTAATAATTCATTGTTATTTTTTAACTTCATAACTAGTTAAACAAATACAAAATTAATCTTATGAATTGTCCAATAATTATGTTCTTAATTTAATAATCACCCTCACCACCTTTGGTGATACAAACTGCCGCCACCCATCATATTCTCCACCACAAAGTCATAGCACCATCCACCAAAACACCAATGATCCCACTACCTCTGGTAAAATATGAAGCACTATCCCTTCATACTTTTCCCTCTACTTCTTTCAATTATAAGGTTTGCTAATGGGGGTAGGTTGGTTGCTGGGCTCAATCCAATGTTGTTGGTTTTAGATAAATTTGTGGATTGATTGAGTTCAATCTAGGGAGAGAGAGACACCCACCAACACAACCTATGACAATGTGTGTATGATATGGTGTGTCAGAGTTATTTTGCGAAGAGGGTGGGGGGACATGTTATGCGTGTTGGGCAATTTGAGAGAGAGCTCATCACCATATGACCATCTTTGAACTTACCAGGGCACTATCTCAAAATTTTAAGCCAAATGGAACTTACCACCACTGCTTCTAAACTCGCAACAACACCCAAGTCGATGATAAAGGAAGAGTTGTTACTAACTAAGATTCTGTTAGATGCTGCAATGTGTTACTTTTGTTTTTAACTAATATTCTGTTAGATGCCGCAATGTGTTACTTTCCCTCCACAATCTAGCTTTTTATACCCCTTTGTGTGTAAATACGCGTCTGTATCTATGATAGTGAGTAGGTGTGTGGGAAAGAGGGATTGGTTGTGCGATTTAGGTTTCAGTATGGGCTTGGACATGGTTTTAACTCTATCTCAATGTATTTAGTTTTAACACATTCAAACAAAGGGTAGGAAACTCTTTTTCTTACAATCGTTAATGAATCTCACACTTAGATGCTGGTCCGGAGCCCCATGTTTTTTTGTGTTTGTCAAGGAAGTTCGTGTCATTTCACTTAATGTCTTGAAATTTACCTATGCTTTAAATGTTGTTATCCTAATGTCTTGAAAGATGCTTTGACTTAATTTGTCAATTTTCACTTCCATTCCCTCAATAATACCCATTGAGCTCTTTCCAAGCACTCTAGGTCAAGCAAAAAGGAACAACAAAATGGCTCTTCTTCGTGATTTTCCTAATACACGTATCATTTTATGGGTAGGGTAGTAAAAGAAATGGGGGCAAGTAAAGAATTTTATATGGAGTGATATTAAGAGCGTGTATTGTCAATTTTAGCTCAAGTTTAAATTATCTTTTCTGATAGTTTTAAGCTAACAATGATATTCAATTTAAAGATTTTACTATAGCAAAAGGAAACTAGGGAAATCTTTCATGGAATCCCTATAGAGGCTTAGAAGGACTAGGTAACAAAGGATTTTCTTTGTTAACAAAGTTGTCTGATACAATCATAACGACTAGTAAAATGTCTTGACAAATTGAGAAAAAGTAGTTTGACACCTATATGTAAACACATTTATTTACAGAAATAAGAGTATGTTTTTACTTTATAAACCCTTTTTTTCCTAATTTCTACGGAATTTGCCTCTACATTTGTGAATAAAGGTTGTTTATTGAGGGATTAAATGATCACACTATTCCACATTGTAAATTTGCATAAGTGGAACAATTATTTGCATATTATTTCAAATGTGCGCCTTACTATGATGAGGCCGTCATCTCACCCGTTATTTTTTTCCCATAAGACCTTGTCGTTTTTTTGCGCATCACGTTTCAACTTGCTCGATTGCTGGTTACCTATGTCTACGTATCCCCAATACAATAGGTCAGTCATGGAATCCATATGCTTATTAAGGAGACTCGAAAAAAATAGAGAAAGAAGAAAGGTCTTCATTGTTCATATAATAGTATTCTTAGAGGCATAATATGCTATATTTTGGGGAAAATGGAGTTACAAAAGATATATTGATATCATAAAAGACATGTATAACGGGTTTGTGTCTACACTCTATGTGAAACAAGTGACTTAAACCTTTGTTTGATTATATTAAGGATTGGCTTTTAGTCCTTATCTTTTTTGCCCTTATTATGAATGAATTCTCGAGACACATTCAGGTTGAGATTCCGTGATGAATAAGTCAAGATTTCGTTAATTGGAGTCACAGTTATTCCAAAACAGTCTTAGAATCCAATGCTTAAAAGTTTTCCAAGTTGGAGTCATAGTACTAGTAGATTTAGGCATGGTTCTGAATAACGGTAATGGTAACGATGTAACGGACGCAGGGTGAAACGGGCGTTACGTAATAATAATGGAAATCAGAGACGTGAATTTTTTTTTCGACTCACAATACCTATAAAACATAAATATTTACATGTTTCAACTATAAGATAATACAAATACGAGTGTTTAGTGTATTTTATTATACATTAACATGTTAATGAGGCGTTAAAAATATGTATAATATTGAATAAGCATTAACAATAACGAAAATTGGAAACTTGAATGTTTTTTTATCATTCACATCTCCCCTAAAAACAAGACATAGACTTAATTTTAATAAACTTAGTGTCTTTTTATTATCTTTAATAATTTTTATAATATAGACTTAATTTTAACTTGTTAAATTAGATAATTAGTCCTAACCAAATTTTAAAAAAGAATTAGTCTAAGTTGGCACACATGTCTATTTGAAGGATATTTTTGGGCATGTGTCTTTACTGGCAACACTTTTTCTTTTTTTTTCTTTTTTTTGGTGGGTAAGTGGCAATTCCTTTTCTTATTTCTGTGTGTTTGTGGAGTGGGGTTAGTCGCGTGGCCAGCCATGATGGAATCAAGTGGATCAATGATGAAAACTGATGAATCATAACCATTCACACTCCAAACTTCTTTTGAGTGTATTGCACCCAATCATTTCCACTTCATCTTCTTCAAGTTGAAGACCCATCTCTACAACTTCTTGTATATAAAATTATAAACATCAGCCACAAAATTCCACAAGAACAAATTTAATAGACAGGTGTTCTATGAGGTTTAGATCTCTTCTTCCTCCCGTTTAAATCTGAACAGAGTAACAGATCTTCCCTTTTTGGCTGCCAAACTAAAAATTTAAATATACCCAGATGAGGAAGGGTCGTTACGGCGCCGCAACGGATTGTAACGTCCGTTACGACGTTATTATAGGTGTGAATTTTTTTTCAATCCGTTAAATCGGCTTGTAACAGAATCGGAGGTCGCTGATACTGTTACATAACGGCCGTTACGTGCCATAACGGCCATTTTTTAAAACCATGAATTTAGGAGACTCTTGCACCATCAAATATAGTTTTCATTTCTTTGATTCCACCAAATAGAGTTTTCAAAATCTGCTCAAGACTTTTCAAGGTTTGTGTGATGCTTTATGCAACATTACCTTGGAGGATGATTCGTGGGAATGGTAGATGGAACTCTTAGAATTTTCTTTTCCTTCATGTTGTTCTTTTTCTTCTTCCTCACACTTTTGTGCTTGAATCACACATTTCAATCCACTCGGTTTGTCCTAAAAACCCAAAGTCACGAAGCCCAATCTTTTCAGAAGGTAAAGATTTAATGTTACACAATCCTAAACCAATGGGGTACTATTCACAGTCCCTCCTGCCTAAATCTCTGCCATACCAGTCCTTAACCAAGCCTGCCTATCATGTCACCATTAAATGAACACCAACACATTTCTTGTTGTCCACAAGCAATGGAGTAGAATTTTCTTTTCAATTTTTGCAATCAACTACATTGGAAATTGAGCTGATTCAAACTTTGTTCAATCCCCAAAGCATAGAACCTTTCTTATACTTCACAAAATGCTAATTGTTGAAGATTTCCATAAACTAAACCATCCATAACATCCATTGTTAGTTGGCAGCACAAACCTAAGTTTTGCGAGTTAGTGAACCTCGTGATTCCAATCCCAAGAAATCATGGATCTAGCTCTACATCAGTAACATAACTCAAGTAGTGAGAAGGTATCACACCAAAGCTGACCGGTGATCTCACAGCGGAGGAACAGATGGATGGCAATTTTCTTCACCCCTTGAACATACAGCACCAATGAAGCTTGATCCCAATTATTTTAAGGACTTGTGGAGGACTTAGACTGATGACTAGTTTAAAAGGTGAAAGCTGAAATGGAAATCTCTTCCATACAAGTCAAAGAATTACTGTTTCTTCATACAACTTTTAGCTGTTGAAGGAGACTTTAAGAAATGTGTTTCAAATGAGATTATATTTATTGTTTGTCGGAGATCAACAATTAGAATCTATAACCATTTAATTTTGTTTTCTTTAGCAGTTTTGCCAAAAAAAAAAAAAATTCATAGTTATCTTGAAGATGCAATATAGTGATGAGAATATCAATACAAGGACTTTAATTCCCATGCTTTCTTGGTGATGCGTAAACATTGTTTGGATTTATTGTAATCTGAATGATATGTATAAAGCCATAATTTGTTAATAAATGAATCGATATAGTTAATTTAAGTTGATGTGGACTTTCTTGAGGCATTCAGAGGCAACTGTTCCGTTATCTTGGTCAACGAGAATGATGATTGCTCTTGGGGCAGCAAAAGGGCTTGCTTTCCTTCACAATGCTGAGAGGCCCGTTATCTATCGGGACTTCAAAACCTCAAATATATTATTGGACTCCGTAAGTGGTTTTCCTGGTATACACTGTTGGGGACTCTCTTTATGATTTTATTCTCCTTCTAGCAATTTTGTTTAATTTTTCTTTGCAACCTTTTGTTGGAAGGACTATTAAATTGTTGTTAATCTGCTAGTTGTCTGTGAACCTGCAGGATTATACAGCAAAGCTTTCTGATTTTGGGCTTGCCAAAGCTGGGCCGCAAGGTGATGAAACTCATGTATCAACTCGAGTAATGGGGACCTATGGTTATGCAGCCCCTGAATATGTAATGACTGGTATGGCTTCTAATTTCTTATCCTGGATTTAGTGATGAGCATCCATTTATCCCTTGCTAATGTCAAAATAATAATACCCATAGACACAGCTTAATGAATTGGAAAAATGACTTGGGGAAAGGAGATAACTGGTTACTATATGAAGGAACGGAATCTGATTTTGATGCTGTGAATTCAAGTGATTGACTAATATCAGGAGTGATTTTGAATATGGGAAGGTGATAGTATTATCTGGTCCATTCATTAATTTACAAAGGAAGCTATAATCTCAATCAGACCAGAGCCAACTTTAAGGACAAGGAAGTTACTAAAATGAAGATTATTCAAAGGAAAATCATTTTCACATTTTTTTTTTTTTTAATTGTAGAAACACTAGTGTCTATTCATGTGTAGACATGCTGTGTATGTACCTGTGTTCCCCATACAAAGTAATGCTACACTGCTGTTGGCATATATTTCTGGATATTATATCTATGAGAATATTCTGTTTGGTTAAAATATTTCGCTGTCATCCTTGATCAAAACTGAGAGTTGTTTGTGTTTGTTTCATGTCACTTTGTGCGCACACATTCACTGAATCGAGGTTTTCATGATATGAGCAGGACACCTTACTGCCAGGAGCGATGTGTACAGCTTCGGAGTTGTCCTTCTAGAGCTGTTAACCGGAAGGAAGTCTGTTGACAAGACGAGACCAAGCAAGGAGCAGAGCTTGGTGGATTGGGCCCGGCCAAAGCTAAATGACAAGAGAAAAATGCTGCAAATAATTGACCCCAGATTAGAGAATCAATACTCAGTAAGGGCAGCACAG
The DNA here is from genome assembly GCA_963454935.2 of Ilex paraguariensis. Lineage (NCBI taxonomy): Eukaryota > Viridiplantae > Streptophyta > Magnoliopsida > Aquifoliales > Aquifoliaceae > Ilex > Ilex paraguariensis. The sequence goes on from CAUOFW020001096.1 coordinate 72,794, forward strand.
AAAGCTTGCAGCTTAGCGTACTATTGCCTTAGTCAGAACCCGAAAGCAAGACCCCTAATGAGTGATGTGGTTGAGACTTTAGAGCCTCTACAAAGCAATGGTGGTGGGGCAAAAGAAGTTTCAACATCATCATCAACCCCTACCCTGATGCGTGGTGGCAGACCATTTGCCTTGGGGGGGATCCCAGATTACCGGTTGCATCACAGGTTTGCTGGCGCTGTTGGTGCTGGTTGTCGGTCTCCTAACCCAAATTGTTCCCCAGGTGGCCCTGCTGCATGCCGTGTTAGATGAGAAATATGATTTGTATGTATACCATCTAGTGTGGGTTTCTTCGTTCACCCTTTAAACATGGGTGCATTTGATGCTTTACACTTGATGTACATGGTAAAGGTAATCCCAGCCTGTATTGATCGTGGCTGTAGCAATTATTTCAATGTTGTGGTGTTCGTTTTCCAGTTAAAACTATCTTGTGAAAAGCAATTTACGCAGGTTTTTGTTTTGTTTTTCTTCCCAAAATATGGATAAGCTATTTACAGACAGACGAGTGTGGATGGGAAAAGGTTGGTCTCACTCCATTTTTAGGATGTTTTTTTATTTTATTTTTATCGTTCTTCCAATTTACATATTCAGTTATTTTTTTTGCTTTTTCCCCAGTATGCAATTATTTTGGTGTAATCCCAATACTTCATAGATGCATGGTTTTGCGAGTGTTGTACCTATATGGAAAAAATATTGAATGTGATTGTGACACCATTCCACCATTGACAAGTGGTGGTGCCACAATTCAATACTAAATTAACATGTGATTAGTTTCACATTGTCCCAATTATTAAATAAAAATTATTTCATTTTCTCCTCAACTACATGATTTTTTTTATTTTTTTTGACATTTCAATAATTTTCGTTCAAAAATATAATAAACGTTTGCAATTGGGACAATACAAAATAAAAGTTACTGAAAAAAAATGTGAAAAAGTAATAGTTCAATGGCAGCAAAGTGAATTAAGGCCATAATTTAGGGGATTAAAGTATCATTTACCTTGTTTTTAACACCATATTCTGGTTATTTATTGGATAAATTTATCTACGCTACTAAATTACTCTATCTGCAAGGACATCTCTTGTATTACTTGAATTTGACCGACACCCTTTATCAATATTGTCCCGAGAAACTATATGTATCTGATTCAGAACAGAGACTGAAAATCCGCCCTCGCCTTCTTATGTACTATGACCTACAGCTGCTTCCAATATATTGCTTTAAAACCGAGAGATTTGGTTGGTAAATGGAGGAGATTGTTGGTGCAAACAACCATAAAAGGCAGTGGGAAAACTGTAGTGATTCTTAGGAAAAGCCCGGTTCTCCCATGTCGTTACCCAGTTTGGCATCTAATAATCAAGACGCATGAATGAGTGGACAGAACTGAGATCTATCCTGTTGTCCTAAAATCCGATTATAAACTATTTAAAGCGCATGACTTATCCTGAAGATGGAAGTTTGAGCAGATTTATCACGAGATCGAAGTTTGAGGTGGGATTACTTGCAGGCAAGCTTGTGCGCCCGTACAACACAGTTGCCAAATGTACATGTTTATCACACGATGAAGCATAGACTCGTATAACCCTTGCAGAAACACGAGTACTTGTCATGCAAAGTTGAGTGCACGCTTGGCAGATTCAAGAGTGTTGGAGAGCAGCATGGCAATTGTCATAGGTCCCACTCCCCCGGGCACAGGGGTGATTGCCGAAGCTACGTTCACTGCTTCTTCATAACAGACATCTCCCATGAGACGGTAGCCATGCTCGTTATTGGAATCCTGGACATCAAACACTTACATTACACATAGAAAACAACCCAGGGCAGATAGACATACAGTTGATTTAAATTTCCCCCACTACGCTTGGCATTTGGAGAAACTGACAAAACCCATTGGCATTTCAATGTTGGCCCGATGACCCCTTGCTTTTAGTATGTTGGAACAAAAATCTCCGTGACAGGAAAAGTTGGCAAAATAAGGCTTAAAGAATGTCATCCCCTTCGGGAGTATGAATTAGATATCGACCTCAACATGCTAAAATAGACATAATTGAAATAGAAGGAGGGAGGGGATCTAATAGGTCTTACACACAAATGCGAAAATTATGCCCAAATAAAACCTATCTCACTCAATTACAATTTAATCAACCAATTCATGCAATTAACAACTCAATGACTTAATTAGTGAATGTGTGCAAAATCTCCAATTAATTCAATGCCGATCAAGCACAATCCACCAACCCTTTCACTCCAATCCCTTCCACCAATTCAATCAAATTGAGTTAAGCAATTAAACTGGCCAATACCACAAGTCGGACTAACTCGAGTAATTTATCAAAAACTTAGAGAAAAGTAAAAATTGTAGTTATGAAAAGCAAGCACAACACACAACACACAACACAAACAATTTTTACATGGAAACTCTCTTGGGAAAAAACCACTGGACTATAGTCCACTAAACCTAATCCACTAGTCTCAATGTTCGATTACAAGTTTAAAGACTCATACCTCAACCAATACCATGGTTAGCCATCTTCTCTCTTGAATCTTTGCCCTAAAAATCTACCGCAAGCTCTTGACGACTAGATTCAATAGGTAATTTATCTAACTCCATGATCCACTCTTTCAAATCCTCCTTTATCTCTTTTAGAATCATTCCCTGATCCTTGGTAGCCTCCTTATATCTTTTATCTTGTAGGTTTTGGTGTTCTACAAGATCTTTGAAAGTTCTAGCATAAATTCTCTAACGAATTATTGGTAGATAATATAGGGATTGGGGTTTGATTGGAGCTAGAGTAAGTTTCTCTGTATATTTGAAGCCTCTCTTAAATCCTAGAATCTTTCTTGTGTCTTTTTTAATGTTTAGAAAGTCAGAGAACACATACTCTATTTATAAGAATAAGAAAATAGAGGTAGATTTACGTGCAAAAAAAACTGTCCATGACGCACACTCGAGCACTGACTATTGGAAAGGATTTCTACCAGCTATGAACAGGCAGCGCTTGAGCTCTGTAGCAAACGCTGAGCAATGGAATGCTCTTTTAATGCCCAGTCCATTTTTCACCTCTCAAGAGCCTTAGAGCGCATTATCCACTGATTGCTATTTTTCAACTCTTTAAGTACTAAAGGGTAGTACCTAAAAACCCTCCATGTCTTAACTTATTTTAAACACGTTTTCAAAAATAAAGCCTCAAATTTTCAAAAACATTTTTACACAAAAACACGTAAGTCATGTTACGGATTTAATACACACTTCAAATCCATTTTAACAGGCTAAATTAAACCAATCTAAGGTAAACTAGGTATCTAGATCTCATTACCTCCCCTAAAGATGATGGAATCCAAAAAATCTTCTTCATGTTGCAATGTAGCTTAAGCTTCTTCAACACATTTTTGCTTTTGTCTTCAATCTTCATAAGTATTCTTGACCATGAATTTAGTTGAGATATAAGAACAAAGTGACCTCAAGGACTTCATCAATTACAATTAATTTCCTAACACCCTTCTCTCTTATTAGAACAAAATAGTCCTATTTAAAAACCTAATGCTTATTGAAACAAAATTAACCTCATATTCAAAACACCTCATGTTCTCTCCTCTCTCTCTCTCACACACACACACACACACAAACACAACAAACAAACATGCATAACACAGAACACACTAAACGCAAACTTTGAGAGAAAAAAGAGGCACATAGTGGGAGGCGGTTCTAACTCCCTGGGCACGAGGTCACAAGCAAGGGAAGGGAGGGGTTGTGGGGCTATAATGACAAGAGAGAGAGGGAAGGGGGGGGGAGGAAGGTGATGTTGGTCAGTACTCTCTTGTCTGTTTTGGCTCTAACCAATTTTGATCAAGATCTTGAAAGATAAATTAAGTTATTCCTCAATTAAAGTATCCAATTGTGGTCCCCAATTCGTTTGGAACTGTTAAGGAGTGCCTCTATTAAAAAACCCTATGTCAAGAGGTGTCATTAGAAATTACCCTTTTTTTGTCATTCTTCTTGTTCCACAATTCGGGTGTGTGTTTCTCAACAGCCATATGTTCGCTAAAAGTTGTTCACTGCAATCTCTCACTGTGCAATACTAACAGTATCCATGATTAAGAAAAAACCTAATGATTACCTCCGCTGGATATGTTCCAACATCAATAACAACTGCACCGGGCTTTAGCCAGGAGCCACGGACTAGATTTGGCACTCCCACTGCTGTGAGCACAATATCTGCTTCACGGGTGACCTGCTCTGGATTCTTTGTGAATGCATGCACTAAGGTTGCTGTAGCATGGTGCCTCTGCCAACCAGATGAAGAAATGCCCACTTAATCTCATTGGGAAGCATTGATTCCACAAGATATTGTGAGATGATGGAAAGAAGAACAAGAAGAGAGATGGTGTACCTGCAATAGCAAGGATGCAGGTAACCCAACAATGTTGCTCCTCCCAATCACAACAGCTTTCTTCCCCATTATTTTCACATCCGACCTGAGCAGCAACTCAATGCAACCTTTTGGAGTACAAGGAATGAACAACGGTTCCCTTCCCCTCATTGCTAGATTCCCCATGTTCAGAGGATGGAAGCCGTCCACATCTTTTTCCAGCCTCAGCAGATCCAAAACCTTGCCCTCGTCCAAATGCTGTTTCAGTCATTACAGTTTGTCAGCATTCAATGTAGAAATTTTTTCTTTGGTCAATAACAACCTCCATAAACCAATGGGCATACTTGGGCAACTGAGTGTTTTCAAAGCTTTCTTTCAAAGTGGCAGCAATCCAGTCGGTTTTCCATAATATCATTATTCTATCAAGCCGTTCAAATGGTCTTATTTATTTGCTTTGATTCGTCAACCACTTACAGGGTGTTAGCACATAGAGCAGTTAAATTTAATGATCGTTGCCATCTTTCACATTTTATGGGGCAAAAAAGGACCACATAATTTACTTCTATTCCTAGGGTAGGATGTCTGCAAGATGGTAACTAGCAAAGAGTAGATCCTGATGTTTCAGCAAACCAGTAGAATCAGAATTCTAGCCAAAGCCTTTAGGGAAATGATAATCATAATATTTAGAAGGGGCAGCATTATAGAAACAATAGCATATCTGAGTGCCCGAGAAACTCATCTTTTGTTTTAAACAGAAGAATATGAGCAATTCTGTTTATAGCACAGTTGAGGAAATCACCTGTGGCAGAGGAAGCTGTACAAGAATACCATGAATTGATGGATTCTCATTATAACTTGACAAAGCATTACAAACTTGTATTTCTGTACAGTTATCAGGCAGTTCGGTAATCACAAATTTCATTCCAGCCTCTTCACAAGCTTTTGTTTTGTTGCGAACATAAGTCTGAGAGTCCTTTCTTTGACCCACCAAAACTACAGCTAAGCCAGGAACCTTCCCAGTGGATTTCTTCATCCTGCTTACTTCACTGGTAATTCCTAGTCTAATTTCATCAGCAATCGACTTCCCATCAATTACTTTGGCAGTCTGTCGAATGGCTGTGGTGAAAATAAAACAGTCCAATTACAAAAGATGATAAGATTGCAACCGTAGGACTTCTTATAAGCAATTATACCGAGCAATTATACCGGGCTCAATAGCAGGTGAGACGTGGAAGAACATACATCTTTTTGGGTTCGATCACCTAGGATTTTGAGAATGTTCCTCTGTTTGCATTATGAAGGGTCGGACAGCTTCATCTGGCTTACAAAATGGTCACAATATTTTTAATTTGTGCTATGTATTAGATACAAGGTAAACTCAGTAAATTTAGCTTTCTTGAGTTATTTGATGCACACATTGAATCTATTGGGACAGAACTGAATTGTTTCACTGACTGCGAACTATCTCCAAACTCAAACAAAAGCTTCTGAGAGAAAGAGGGGTGGTGTTTCCGAGATTGAGATTGTTTGAAATGGAGATTAAGATTGATCATAAACGTTTTAGCGTTCTTTTTGAAGGTGTGCATGGAGAGTCAGTTCAAATAACAGTTGTCTGAGATGGTTCAAGGAAATGATCTTTGATGCTTCATTTTGGAAAGAAGGGATGTCTTCTTCAGAAAATTCAGGAATCATGGATATTGTTCGTGGATTGAATTAGAGAATAGTAGGTTTGGGGAGTATGCCAGGATTACCCAGATGATGAAAAACGGCAGAAGAAGAGGGTTAATTATTTCAAAAGGCTTTAATGGAAGGGGATGGGAAGCTTTTCAAGGGCTATTGGAGAAGGTTCTTCTTGGTGGATGAAGAAGGCTCTTCTTGGTAGAACACAACTTCGTGGAAAAACTTGGTGTTCTCATTTGCTATGTTGTGAGTATATTGGCATAATTCTGTGAATCACATGTATTGAATATTGAGTCAAATGCATTGCCACAAGTCCATTGGGTCAAGTGCTTTCAAGATTGAAGACCGAAAGTAAGTTGAGATGATTTAAAGCAACATCGTGGAATCCACTGGTTAGGTACAACAAGCTGACTTAGAGAGCTAGAGAGTTTAGATTGGTTTAATTATGTTAAAATGGACATTGACCGAGTCTTAGAGATCCCTAAAAGACTTACGTCACTACAACTCAGAAAAATATATTTGAAACACATTTGAGATCAAGGTATGGAACCCAAATGAGCAACACCCCTTGCTGCAAAAAGAGGTGTTTGAAATTTGGAATTAGATGGCTAAACAAGTGACCCGATACTCTCCATAGAGCTTGCTTCAGTGCTTGAACCATTAGTGCAATGTTGGAAAAGAAAATCTCATTCCAGAGACTAGAGCTCTTTAAGCGATTGAGTAATCATGCTTCATTCAGGTCAAGAATTCTTGGCCAGTAGCCAGCAGTCAAGTAGTCCGTCCAGATTTGTCAGATTCGGTTTCCAAAATGGACTGGACTTTTCCAATATAAATAAGAGAAGCTATAAACAGGGGCCAGGATTGAAATCAATGGAAAAGGAATGCATACACTTGAGAGAGATCAACCTTAGTCAACCAAGTGACTGGAGCAAAACTATTGGAGAATTGGGAAAACACTTTGAGAGATCAAACGCCTACATTTTATGTCATTCGTGTGAACAACCCGATACATTTAGCAAACCTTCATAAACAGTTGGATAGCTACAAAAGATTTGAGAACGGAGTTCGAGGATCCACGATTCCTTGAACAGTGATGAATCAATCTTAAAGATTGCTTGATTAGATGATTGTGGAAGTACAATTCAAGGTGGGTGGCTGGAGGTTTCGAAGATGTTATGGATTCAAGAGCAAGTTCAAGACAAGAATAAATAACCAGTCCATAAAGTTGGAGGTGTTGTAAGTTTCTTGAGTCTTGAACCTAGGTAAAGTTGTATCTAGTGGATTTAGCCTAGAGTAAGTGCCATTGTTTTTCTCTTTCTGGGTTTCCACATAAAGAATCGTGTTTCTTCTTCTTCCTGTGTGACTGCTTTACACACTTGCATTCAAAAAATTATTACAATATTGATTGAATAATTGATTGATGGGCATAATCTTACAAGCATCACACAAATAATTGGTCTCATTGTTCTTAAGTTTTGAATAATCTTGATTAATTTGAAAAACAATTATTCAGCCGCTCTGAGTCCATTTAAGGTTCCATAGGACAACAATCACTGAATTTTAGTTATTCCCTCCCTTATAACTTAAAATTTTCCAACCAAGCCTAATCACTTTCGTTCCAAGCTAGGTTGGACCCAAAAAAAAAGGTTTGACAACTAAGCCTAAAATAAAACAAGTAAGTTCAAACTTGAATATCCTAAGTGAGAACATTAATATCCTTCGGATTTTAATGAGTTTTTTTCTGAAAGGAAACAAAAAATTTAGTAATGAGCATTCATACAAAAATTACAAATCCTATATCTGGTGGATAAGAGACCCAACCCAAAGATAGATTAAAACGCACATAAAATAAAAAAAATAAAAAAGCAAACAACGGGAAATAACCCTGCTACATGCCACACGAAGCTATCCAAGTCGTAGTAATACAAAAAGGGGAATATTTGCAAATTCCTTAGTCATCGGTGCCCAAAAAGAAGCCAAGAAAACCAGCCAGTCCCACAATACTTCCACCTCCTTGTTTTTGTCTTCAAAGATTTCGCATTTCTTTCCAATCACATGACCCAAATAATAGCAAAGAAAGCACACCACCAAAGGGTCATCATCTTCCTATTTCCACCCACCCCATATCGTCCTAACACATGATAGAAAAGATGGAGCTAGGCGCCACCCAATAAAGTCCCACAAAATTAAAAAACTTATTCCAAAGTGAGAATGTTGAGGGGTAATGCAAAAATAAATGATCCACACTTTCAACATCATTTTTACATATCACACACCACTGTGGAAAAAGACTAGTCCTAGGTCTATTTCTTTAAAATACATCATTAGTATTAATCTTACCACGAGTAATCACCCATGCACAAATTTGCACCTTTAAAGGCACATTGACTTTCCAAATCTTCCATTTTGGAACGAAAAAAAGAAGTGTAGATTCATCACTTAAAGACTCAAAGAATGATTTACATGAAAATACACCCATTGGATAAATACTCTAAATGGAAATAAGCACCAATAACTCCGAACAATCTTTATCATTAAGAATCCTACGGAAACCAAAATCCCAAGAAATAAGGATAGAGTAAGACCAAGCAAGAGAAGAGACATAATGACTATTATAGCATAAAAGTTTATAACGATGAGGAAAAAGACGAGAAAGAAGACTCCCCAACCTAAATATCCTTGTCCCATCTAGGGGCGAACCAAGGAAAAGTGGGGCACCGGACAAAAATTATATATAGGGCCCTACTAATATGTTAATTATTTTATTTTTATTTTTAGTTTTTATTTATTTTAAAAAATTATTTTTTGAAACGCAAAATATTGATCAAAATTTTAAATTCAAGATTTGACAATAAATCTTTCTCAATAGATAATATAGTTAATTCATTTAAGCTTAGTTTAACATAAATAAGATTTTATCAATTTATGTTTTGAACAAAAAATTTAATGATAAAATATGGGAGCAAAGAATAATTTTAATATAATAAAGAATCATTATTTATCCACTAAGTTATGTACATGCATTAAGTACAAAACCATGATAACACAGACAATTTAAGCATATATTATTTGGACTGGAAATTTAAATTAAGATAAAAAATGAACCAATTTTATAAATTTTTACCACAAGAAATAATGTATATAAATTTTGTATGTGAGTGACAAGACTACAACTATAAAAACACCCAAAAAACTAGAAAAACTATAATAAAATCTCATAAAGAGTGAGTAATTTTAGACTTAACAAAATTAGATATTAAATTGAACTATTAAAATTTGGGCCCTAAATATTTGAATTATATCTAAAATACAAAAAAAAAAAAAAAAAAAACCTATTATACTAAAAGGATAAATTTCATGGATGTCCTCCAAAATTTAAGCTTAACTAAATAGAGAGTAATTTTAGACCTAACAAATTAAATATTAATTTGAACTTTTAAAATTTAAGCCTTACAATTTAGATACTATATATATATATATATATATATAAAATTAGGCCTATTGTACTAAAAATAAATAAATATTTTTGGGGGCCCTAGGCAAGCACCTTAGCTGTCTAGGGCTTAGGCCGGCCCCAGTTCCATCTCCCACAAAATGTTTTGGATTTTAATGTTGCAAACCCTAATCAAGCCAACATCACTCTAGATAGTGTTGAATTAGAATATTTAGTGCTTTATCCACACCTTCAAAGATTGGCATCATTTAGGAAATTGTTTCTTCATCTGAAAATCTTAGAACTTACCAAGAAGTAAACATTTGCATTGCATTAGATAACAATATTTGAACGCCTTTGAAGGAAAACCCATGATTAGTTGTAGCTTTGCATTAGATAACAATAGCTTGTAAACTTTCTTAGCATTTGCTCATCTTCGGAGAGGGACAATTAGCCACTCTTAGTAAAAACCTAGCCCTAAACTTGATCTATACCTATAATATTCTCTTCGAAACACAAAACACAATAACACTTCTGAGATCCAGTTATTCCAATTCCCCATCCTTTGTGTACCTCCTCACTAATTAAGCACCCAAGAATGACAATGCATAAAATACGTGAGTTTCCATGACTTTTGGAGAACAAAGTCGAACTTGGACAGCTAATAAGTAAGTTCGTAATGAACAATAACCCCCCATCTATTGACTAATCCAATATCAATGTGTACCAAATCTTCACTTTGCACTTCCATATCAAGATAAAACTCATTTACATGCCACTATTTATCCTTTGATAAAGAAGTTGAATGAACCTTCAAAAAGAGAGGCTTACACTCTTGGTCACCTGTATGCGTCAAAACCCTGTAAGTGGGGAGTTAAAGTAGCCTGACACACATGTTTATACTAGAGTACTCAACAATGATGAATAGGATAGAAGGATGTGATGAGAAAGATTCGAGTTGTCTATTAACTGTTGGGACCAACTTTTGGGTAAAATGTTCCTCAGATAGGTGGAGTCAATGAATATTCTCGCACAAACCGAAAGTTATCCACTATACGGGAAAGTAATTACAGTATTTATTGCACAGGTACTTAGGCAATTAGGACTACCCTACAGGCCGCCCACTACTGCCCTTGTACAAAGTTCAACGTCGCATGTGACAACTGTCCTCATTACAATTGCCTCGGCTATACCTGTACGACTAGGAAGCACGGTTACGAACACGGGTATTGTATTCGACACGATACAGATACAGAGATATAACAAAATTCCACAATATAGGACACAAGTACGGTAAGAATATAACTAATTAAAATAATATTATATATTTTTTATTTAAATAACATTAATAATAAAACTTAAAAATCATTGCGTAGTTGGTTAATATCTTATAATTGGACAATGGGCTAATATGCTAGAATTGGATACTGGACTAACACCAAATTTAGATGTGGGTTTACACCAAAGTGGGTTATGGGTAATTTATTTGATAATTAATAAATGAATTTAAAAAGAAAAAAGAAAAATATTAAAAGAAGATGTGTCTCTGTTCTTTTTTTTTTGCTTGTATCGTGTCTCTGTTCAATCGAGACTGAGAGAGAGAAAAAGATAAAGAGTCCTAGGGCAACCGACACGATCTCAGGATGTAGGAAGATAGAGGAAAAAGAAGAAAGTAGATTGAAGCAGATCCTTGAAAGCAGATTGTTAAAGCAAATCCTTAAAAGCAAATCCTTAAAGGCAAATCCTTGAAGGCGAATCGTTGAATGCAGATCCATGAAGCAGATCCAATATATCCCTTTGCCTCATCTTCTCTACACTCTGTCGAGATAACAAAATTTTTTTTTTTTTACTTTCTATTTTCAGCCCTTATCCCCTATGTCCCCACATATCTGAGCCATATCCGGGAACAAAAAATCTTTGTTCACTGTTCAGGACACTTGTAGAAATGTCGAACACGTGTTCAACCGTGTCCCACGCGTATCCGTTTCGGACACATGTCCGATACTACCACGTCGACCTCCCACTGAGTATCCATGATTCCTAGCTAAGACTCGATCACTGAGGAAGGTGTACATCCTCCTGAGTTGGGGGTTGTAGTTATACTACTGTGGGACCATGCCAACGGTCATGAGGTGCACAGTGGCTGTGATGCCTGTTTTCTCCCTCAGAACCCTTCTCCCATGGCTCTCATCCACAACGTCCAATTAAGCACATTCACATAGTTTCAATTTTTCCAACCACCAATCCACATATCCCGTCATCCAATCTGTTGATCTACACTATTAACCCCAGGGGACCTTAGAAGTCCCTCCAGATCCCAATCAAGCACAGCCTAGTGGACAGTGAGCCATACAGTAGGAAACTTGCTTTAATAGACAAAATCTTTGAGATCCTACTAGAGGTCGAGCATGTTCCTAACTAGGGAATCCCTCCTCTTAGTCGATTGGGCATGTCAAGCAATAGTATATCATCGGTTGACTTCATCATGATAGGCATCTAATGGGTTCTAGGTTCGCTTTAGGGGTACCTGTCAAGGATAGTTTGGGGGTACGAGCTTGTTAGCTACTAGAACACAACCTTATGCGTTATTTTCGTGGTAGGCGAGGTTCTTTGCCAAGGTTCCCCAAGTGTGTTTACTACAACAATTGTCACAGGAGAGTTACCTCCGTGAAAGTCGCATAACCCACAGTCACCAAGATTTTTTCTGCAATGGTTATGAAACCCCGAGGGTGCCTCTATGATGCCACATCAACTTCCGGTGTATCACATGTCACCTTGTAATTGGGATGTGTATCATTGCCATATTTGTTGCTAATATTTGCCCGTACATGCATGGGTCTCCTTCGGCGTTTGCTTGCATGCACTTGGACCTTGCTTTCACGCGAAGTTACTGGGGTAAACCAAAATGGTTGACTAAATCTCTAGTTCTCCCTTTCGACTTCCCATCGAGCAAGGTGATGTAACCTACTCCATTGATTTTGAAGCTTCTTTTTCACCCTCAATCGACTGGGTCAACCTAGACTAGCCACATCCTTAAGAGTGAGATCTTCTTGGGCATTCTAAAGAGCGCCCGTATCCCTCCCTCTATCCAGTGGTGTTAAAAGATGCAGATAAACCGCCAAAATGACAATCTACTGTCTTTTGTGTCCCGATGGAACTGCAACACCCACACTTTCGTGGCTGCTTGGGGGGATTCACCCCTACACTCAAAGGCGTGGTTGTCCTCCTTAGTCTTCCCAATCTTGGCAACACGGTATACCATGCCATGGATTCCCTTGCTGAGGAGGCTCGAATCATACCATATCTGAACAAATGTTGCACCAACGCTACTAATTTCCCTCAGCATTTGGCACTGGTGAAGTCATGGGTGGCAACAAGTCAACCTACGTTGCTTGGGTTAGACTTTTCTACAATGACATTAAACCTTCTAAAGGCAAAACCCCCCGGGAGCTTTGGTGACCCGAGCCCGAAGTACGAGAATGAGAATGCACTAGCTGCCTTCATCGCAATGTGGTTATCACGGTACATAATCCTAGAGTCTCCCTCGGACAGGATTAGCAACATATTCTGCCCCTTGCGACTAGGCTTACCCGTAGTCATTCTAGTCATGTGGCCCCATTGTTCCTCTAGAACTTGTACTCTCGCCTCGACGAACTGCGGGAGGCGACGATTGTTTCTATGGGGAGGCTAGTCATTAGTAGCTATGTCTCTGCATTATTCCTCCGACTGTTCCTTTAAGAACTCTTTCTTGGCTTTGCTCCTACCCCTTGAAAGTTTGAGACTTGGGAGGGGGGCCACTTGGCCAAGCTATCTAATGGTTTAGCACCATAACTTCCAAGCACCTTAAAAACTTCATGGATGATGAAATTTAGTTCACCACTCGCCCCTATGCATCTCCCCTCCCTCTGATTAAGCACATGCCCAACTACTATGAGGCCTTCGTGGTAATCTCTTAAGAGTTGGCAAAAAGACTAGAACCAAGAGAAGGGGACATAACAAGGTTGCTCCAAAGAATCACTCACTCATCTCAGATGCCCTGCAGCTAAGCCTACCTCAAAGCCTAGGAAAAGGTGGAGCTCTCCCTCGGCTATTGAATTTGTGGCTAAAAGACATAATCCTAAGAAGGCCAAGCTTGCCATCACTACTAAACTTCCTTCCATAGAGATTGATGCCCCTCTAGTGTAAGAGCGTGTCTTGCTCGCAATATTCGCTCGCAGAAGACTATTGCTTCTAGCGTGGAGCCCATCGCCACCAAGCCCCTTCGAATGGAACCACCAATCCAGGACAAAACTTGAGGTACCGAAGAATATAATAAACCACATCAAGATGAGGCTGACACAGCCTATGCATAAAGTGACTAACTTAGCTGACAGCGAATGAAATATCTGGCCTAGTGTTGGCTAGATTAGATAGATAAGTCTACCTACCAACCTCTAAAGGATAGTCGAATCACTCAACTCCTCACCTTCAGTAATAAACTTTAGGTTTAGAATCATGGGTGATGATGTTGGTTTGCACCCTAGCATCCCAGTGTCCGAGAAAAGATCCAGAACATATTTCATCTGAGAAAGAACAATATCCCTATGATTACAGGCAACCTCAATCCCAAGAAAATATTACAGAAATCTAAGGTCCTACACATCGAAGGCCTTTCCAATATCTACCTTGACCTATACAATTCCAGAAATATCATCCCCAATAATAATAATATCATCCACATATACCAAAAAGATGGCACACTGTTCAGAAGTATTCCGTCAAATAAAACATACATGATCAAAATGATATCCGATGAACCCTAAACGTACAACTACACCACTAAACCAAGAGACCCAGACTCGTGGTGACTGTTTCAGTCCATAAAGAGATTTACACAGTCGACACACCTTCCCAGTATATTCCCCTCACACGAAAGTCTTGTAGTGCATCCATATAAATAATCTCATCCATATCACCATGAAGAAATACATTCTTCACATATAATTGATGAAGAGGCCAAAAGCACTCCGTAGCCAGAGAAATAATCAATCGAACAATAGTCAATTTTGTCATGAGGACCAAGGTAGTACCAAAATCATGACCTAGTACCTGAGTAAAGCCTTTCGCCACAAGCCTAACCTTGTGATGATCAATAGTACCATCTGCAAAAAACTTCAAGGTGTAAACCCAACAACATTCAACAGGTTTCACCCCTGAAGGTAAAGAGACAAGATCTCATGTATGATTACGCTGAAAAGTGTCTATTTCTGTTTGCATGGCAAGAACCCACAAGGACTCCCACATAGTCTCTGAAATAGAGCGAGAAACCGGCATATCTGATAAGGTCATGCTATAAGCTTGAAATGTAGGAGACAGATCACTATAAAAAACATAAGCAAAAATCGAATATAAGGTTTTGGCGATCCAACCATAACAAACAACTGGATGGCGATCACGCCGCGGATAATGACACTCTAAATCATCATCCTCTACTGACAATGTCTCATCAGGAAAAATAACTAGCTCAATACCTGCAATCTCATCAGTACCAACAACAGGTGCATCAATATGCTCAACGAACGAAGAAGTATTACCTGCATCGCCTGAGATAGAGGGAACATCAATAGAGGGATGAGAGCGAGGGCGACGAACATAAACCTACAAAGGAAGAGAGACTGGTGACTCTGTATTGACAGGAACGAGTGGCTCTGGAGGAGGAGAGACTGATGACTCTATAGTGATAGTGACTGTGGTAACGAAAAATCAAAAGGAGTATCATCAACTGAAGGGGCAGACACAGGACGGAAAGAAAAATAAGGAATATGATCAAAAAAGGTAACATCTAAATTATGATATGTATGGCGTCTGATAGGATCATAATATCGATATCCCTTAGACTGATGATAATAGCCCACAAAGAAACAATAAATCGTTTTTTCATCGAGTTTATGGCAAGTAAGAGACCGATCTTGAACAAAACACGTGTAGCCAAAAACACAAGGGGAACCAAAAAAAATGTTCGCTCAGGGAATAAGACCTGTAAGGGAGCCCTATGCTGAAGAACACGACTCCATGTACGATTGCACAAAAAGATAGAAGTCAAAACAGCAAAATGCCAATAAGATTTTGGTACCCCCATACAACGTACCATCCCTATCAGACTCCTATTTTTTCTTTTAGCAACTCTATTTTGCTCAGGAGTATATGAACAAGTGAGATGTTGAAGAATACCCTAGGAAGAAAGGTAAGACATTAAGACATCATACATATATTCTTTGACATTATCTGAATGAAGAGCACAAACAATGACATCGAATTATGTCTTAATTATCTAGAGAAACTAAGTGATGACAGGGAGTACATCAAACTTATTATGGAAAAGGTAGACCCAAGTACAACGGATATGGTCATCTATAAATGTTATATAGTATCGAGCACCTGACAAAGCAATAACGGGAGAGAGTCCCCAAATATCAGAGTGTATTAGGTCAAATGATTTGGATGACTGGTGCATATGAGGAATATAATTGATCCGAACATGTTTCGATAAGGAATATATAACACAGTCAAGTTTACCACCAACACAAGTATTGCTCAAATGATTTGGATGACTGGTGCATACGAGGAATATAATTGATCCGAACATGTTTCGATAAAGAATATATAACACAGTCAAGTTTACCACCAACACAAGTATTGCTCAAAGCAGAAAATAACATGCATAAATATTTAAAATTTGTATGTCCAAAGCAGTCATGCCACAACTGAACAGTTTGTGATAAAAAATCATAACGACAAGTACTAGATAAAATACTAGCATGCAAACTAGGAACAGATAAAGACAAAGTACGTATAGGTGATGGAAGTGAAGGAACTATTGAAACTGGAGGTGGATCGCCTACATAATACAGTCCATCTCTCATGTTTCCTGATAATAATCTTCTTGGTACTAAGGTCCTACAAATAATATAAATTAGATAAGAACACAACCGCACAATGAAAATCTCTGACCAACTGATGTACAGATAATAGATTCATGGCCAGCTTTGGCACATGAAAATAAGAACGTAATATAAATTTATTTGGGAGGCAGACTGTACCCCTACCAACAATAGGGGCATATGTCCTATCTGCTAGCTGAACCTGTGTGTGTAACTGCTCATCAAAAATGGTGAAGTGATGGGCTTCACCTGTCATATGACCATTCACAAAGGGGAGATGATTGACGCAAGCATGAAAAGTACGAGGTATACCTGCAGTGGTTGCAATAGCAGTAGTAGTAGTCGGACCCTGAGAAGTCAGGGCGAATATAAGTATATCCAATCGAGACGTGATAGCATCCATATCACTCTACCAAGGAGGAGGAGGAGTAGTAGGAGTAGTGGCAGTAGGTGGTGGTACCTCAAAAATAGCAGCAGTACAGCCGCAAGGAGGCAGATTAAACTCCGGATAGAGTTTCCAGCAAGTAGTCCTGAGATGTCTTGATCGGCCACAATAATCACATTAACGAGAATCCCCCTGTCTACGATGATCTAGGGCACCCTGACGACGTTGGTCCGAGCATTGTCCACCTCTAACTGAGGATCCTGAATGAGACCCTGTAGCAGCTGCAAGAGCCATCTGGTCAGCTGGAGGAGTGAAGGCCGCAACTAGAAGTGAGGCAATATGGACGCGATGCTCATGTTGCTCAACCATCGCATACACCTCATAAGAGAAGGAACCTCAACATCGACAGGACCTAGAAATGAGGACCTCAAATTCATCACAAAGCCCCATAAAGAACTTGTGAATTCTATCATTCTGCTCTCGAGTATGTAGGAATGTCACTCCCTCAGACTCAATCCTCGGAATGGCAGCAAGAGGACATAGAATCTCATATTCAAGATAGCGCTGGGTCAAATAGCCATAATAATCCTGAACCATCATATCTCCCTACCGAGCATATGAGAGCTCCTGAGAAAGCTCAAAAACACAAACTCCCTGTCCTGACTGAGAATATATCTCTAATAATGCACTCCATAGCTTCGAATCAGAGCTATGAAACTGATAAATCCTGAAAACAGATGGCTCCAGCAAGCCAAATAACCATCCAAGAATAGCGCAGTTCTCAGAGACCTATGCGGCATCAGTCGACTTTAGGTGAGATCTCGTCTGCCAATCAAGCTTCTCTATACGACCTAAGAAAAGTTAAAATGAACGTGACCACTCAGCGAAGTTACGATCATTCAACAACTGTGTCGTAATCTTCTAAGAGATCATGTTTGGCATTGCTAGTAAAACAACTGTGCCAGTAGGTACTATATACTAGTCAAACATAAAAATGAAAGTACTAATAAATGTCTCAACGGTAGGGGTCTCAACGATAAAGGTGTCAACAATAGGTTTCTCATGTCCCTCATTAGTAGTCATATTAACAATAATACTAGGGCAATCGTGACAAAAAAAATAACTCTAAAATAAATAAAGGGATAAAATAAGAGAGAACAATATACCTCAAGTCGAACAATAGCGACAAATAAATAAGGTCCAAAAAACTCCTAAATAATCAGGTCACGGTTCCCAAAATCTAGGAAATATAAAAGTGATCTACTACATCAAAAGTAGATCAACAAAGAAAAGGATTCACACTCTCCTAAAAAAATCCTAGATACTGCAACCTGGCAGCTTTGCAAAGGACGAAGCTATAACGAAAAAACGCGACCCGACAGTGGGCTGATGAATGGGCTGGACAGTGAACCAGCAATAGGAGTTGGGTTGATTTAATATGACTGTTTCAGTTTATTGGGTTGGATCTGGGCTGGTCTGAAGTGATGGGCAGTCGGTGCTGGGGTGGTCTGGAGTGATGGGCAGTCAGTTCTGGGGGTCTGGGTTTGGGTTTGGGTTTGGGTTATTAAGTATGTCGATCGGTGTGAATGATGGGTTTTATGGATTGGTGGTTTTGACTGTGAGGACCGTAGTCCTGTGTTATGGGACTGTGTTTGTCGATTATTTGGTGTTATAGGGTTGTTGCTGTCAGTGGAGTATTTTTGGGGTATGGATGGGCAGTCGATGGTTTTAGTTTCACAGCTTCCTTTTCAACTTGGAAGCAATAGCCTCTCCAAGGGCATATGTTGCATTCGCTGATGTGAGAGTTCCAACTTAAGCACTTATATCTTTTGTATCTTCATTCCATCGACCATACGAAGAAGTCGAATGAATAATCGGCATGTGACCATGAGGCGAAAGACAATGTTTGTCAACTTTTATGTACACAGAGCAGACATGGAACATAAGTTTGGTTGTCGATGAATTCAAGAGTTTGAACAAATTTGTATATATTTAGTGATACGTCCGCTAGTTTCTTGATCTCTTATGATATAGAAAGAGTTTGCTCCCTCCAAAAGAAATTTTCAAAATATTGAACTCTGATTCTGATAGAACACATATATGTTTATTTTATTTGCTTGGCAAAACATGTTACAACTTCGCTTCTACTTTTTTGTATTGTCCTTGGATATATTAAATAAGGAGTGCAAACCATACACAAGTCATGGTTGATATATAAAATAAGGAGTGCAAACCATACACAAGTCATGGTTGATATATAAAATAAGGAGTGCAACATATACATAAATTTTGTACTAAAACCGTAAAATGCTTTGAACAATAACGAAACCAAAACATCAAAGAAGATATTAAAGATCATTTTTCATGGACAAAACAATTACGCATAACTAAGATACATATATATATATATATATATATATATATATATATAAGTGGGATTAATAGATCCACAACCACGTGCTATTCATATGAACCATAAGACACATGTTGCATGCTATATTATTCTAACAACATTGATTTGGACGCTAGCTTTATAAAAATATCCAAGGCAGCAAATCATAACAAATCAAAGCAAATAGGTTTTCCTTGAGCCATATAATTAGAAACACAACAAAATGTTAAAGCTTTTCTATCTGGATGGTTTAAAAATTAATGAGGTGGTTTGTCATATGGTGTATAGGTAAACAATAAATTTAACTGCTTAGTTGTAATATTTTGGATTTTTCGTCAAACTTTCATCCAACAAAGGTTTTCCACATTCTATTATAACCACTTCTCCAACTTCCATTTTTTTATTAACTTCTCATCTTTCTCTGCTAAATAAAAGGGTTGGGGACATAGCTGGGATAAAATAGAGATACTAGGATGGAAGGCGACGTAAATTCCGTGCATCTCACAGGCCTCCTGCTAGGTACAATCGAAGCAAAGAAACAAACCTAAATCCGATGTAAATATACTCTGCAACTATACTGTGCAGATGTAAATCCACGTTCTACTAAAGTTTCTACTTGGGAAAAAATTAATTAAAATACTTGGACTTAAGTTTGAACTACTTACTGAATTCTTGGACAAACGAAAAATTAGAATGGGAGGAATCGGAAGCCCATGTGTCCGGGAAATCAAGCGATACAAGAGGAGGAGACTTGATCTGGTAACTGAGGTTGCCATCTAAGGTACTCAGAGACCTTAAGGTTAGGGGTGAAGGCATGCTCTTCTTCAAATACTTTTGCAACACGATTGCCATGCGTTGTACCATTCTCTTCCCCTGTTTCATGTTCTTTTTTCCTCGCTCTTCTTCCTCTTCCTTTGTACCTTCTCCAACTACAATAGCATCTTATTTTTGTTTCCGTCTGTAGATCTCTTTACCACTTCCCCCACAGCTTACCAAAGGCCAGTTGATGACAACAAATAGGAAGAATTACATCTAAAACACCTCCCCCCCCCCCCCCCCCCCCCCCCCGCCACCAGGTTTATCATGTAATCGGGATTCACTGACGTTTAAAATATTAAACACAGAAGATTAAATTTTGTATGAATATAATATTTAGCCCTTGACGTTAATATATCCGTTAATACATTATATTTAAACTCATAAAATTTATGAGCACGTAACGCTTAAATTTTTCAATTTATTTTTTAAAAAGAAGTATAATTAGTATACAATTATACTATGTATTATAATTTAATTTAATTATTTAAACGACTAAATTGAACTACCAAATTATCCCAATTAAAAGTAGAATATATTGTGTCAATTACATTTTGATTCCTTATTTATTTTTTTAATTTTATTCTAATAGATAGTATAATTATATATTGCTTATAATTTTTTAAGAAAATTAAATTTTTATTTTTAATTTTGATGAACCCGAAATTAACTGAGTTAGGCCTAATAAATCAAAAAGACCCAAGTCAACAAAATGCGACCCGGGCCCAACAAGTCTAGAGAGATCAAGACACCAACGCCCGAGGAGGCCACTCCAAGAGGCCTACGTCATCGAAGTCCAAAAGGAGTCCAAGTTATCAAGGAAGAGTCTAAGACATTAAGGAGGAACCTAAGTCCAAGAGACACCCTCAAGAGGGACACCCAAGGGGCGTTGCCCAATTGGTCCTCCTGCCTCTCCTTCGCCCTCTTAACTTTGTCACTCCAACTCAAGTCCAAGCTCAGGAATAGGCACGAGGGAGAAAACATCGGGATAGGCACGGAGATCTCCTATCATAGTTGTACTTACTAAAACAGTAGAAGTCTTCCTCCTCACGGCACCACCTCATCACACCTATATAATGTAAGCCCTCTCCATATAGAAGGCATGCTCTCATAGTCTTAAGATCCTTACACACATTACACCTTCCTACACACACTGCTCTTTCTCTCTATCTCCAAAGCATTGTAATACTTCTGGAGAATACTCACTCCGGTGACTTCACTCATTAATAAAAGATCCAGGCCACCACTGTCATTCCCGAGAGTGGAGTAGGTCATTCGGACCGAACCACTATAACCTCTGTATTTTCTCCTTATTTACTGCTTTAATTATTTATTGCCATTGATTGCCTGTTATTGCTCACTAATTACACCCGTTCGTATACTTGACTGTTGATCTTGCACAAGACAATTTTGTGCATCATCAGTTTGGCGACGTCTGTGGTAACCGACTAGTTTTTCCTACTCTTTTTGATTCATGACAATCATTACCAGATCAATAAAGCCAACAGTCGGAAGACACACAACCCGACCCCCCTAGGAGGAGGCTCCGTCTCCCCTCGCACCATTGGAACCATCTGCTACGGTGACCCCCGTCATCGGACAACAACTTCTACAGACTATGCAACTATAGGTAAAACAGAACCAGTAGATCATCCAGTTAATGCTCACCCAATAAGGTGTCGCCCCTCACCCTATAGAAGGAGCCTCACTCCCTCCAACAGGAAAGGAGCAGCAACCCTTCCCTCCTGGGCATCAGGCAGCCCCTCACCATAGAGGCCCTCGCCAGAATGCCCCAAGGCCACACCAGGGCACCCCTCGCTCAATAGTCCCTCCTCAACGTGCAGGGAGCTCACATGTTCTCCCTCCACACGTACCTGCCCAGAAGGACGAAGAATGAGAGAGTCAATATGGGGACCATGGAAGCCAAAACCACCACCCGACAAAGGACGTCCCCAACCAATGGGACGAGAAGATCAGAGACGTGCAAAACCAACTCGGCAACACAATCAAGGCCCAGACGCCTAAAACTGTGGACCACTTGGTAAGGCGCACCGATACCCCTTTTATTGCTAATATCATTAACTACTCCCTACCCTCGAAGTTCAAGATGCCCACCATCGAGATCTTCGATGGCACCAAGGACCCCCTAAACCATCTAGATACCTACAAATCTCTTATGCAACTCCACAATGTGCTTGAGAAGATAATGTGTAAAGTCTTTCCTACCACCTTGAAGGGGTCTGCTCACCAGTGGTTCTCCAAGCTTAGGCCCTCCTCCATCCGCTCCTTCGCCGAGCTCAACAAGTCCTTCGTCTCCCACTTCATTGGGGGACGCTGACATTAGAAATCAATGACCCACCTGCTCACTATCAAACAAGACAGGGATGAAAGTCTTAGAGACTACCTTGCCCGCTTTAATGAGGAGATCCTCCAGGTTGAGGAGCCAGATGATAAGGTAGCTCTGGCCGCCTTCATTGTCGGCCTCCGCACCTCCAGCTTCATGTTCTCAGTCCTCAAGAAGCCGTCCTTCAACATGCCCGAGCTACTGTCAAGGGCACAAAAGTATATGAACACCGAGGATGTCACCAAGGTCAGACAAAGTGAGTCCTCCCATGGGGTAGAAAAAAGGAAGGATACCCACGAAAATAGGAAGAAAGCAGAGACTAAGAGGAATAGGACAGAGAAAATCTCTGCCAAGGACCGCCTTGGTCCCCCACTTTTGAGAGAACGACAAACATTCACGCGCACTCAATACTTTCGTGGAGCATATCCTGTTCCAAATACAGGATGATCTTACGCTCCATTGACCCAGAAAAATGAAGTCTGTCCCAAATCGCAGAAATTCCAATAGGTACTGTCGTTTCTACCGCGACCACGGCCATGATACGGACGACTACTTTGATCTTAAAAGGCAGATCGAGAAACTCATACAACATGGTCGTTTGAGGTAGTACGTTGCTGGTAGAGGACAAGCCCCGCCACCTGGTCAAGACTAGGATGACAGAGAACACCAGCAACTCCTTGGAGAAATTCAGATGATCTCTTGAGGGATAGGAGGAGTAGTTGACTCAAACTCCGCTAAGAAAGCCTCGGCTTACCTATGGATGCCTAACCCTAGAATATTTTATCTATCATTTATTGTTTCAGTTATTTTTTTTTATTTTATGAAATAAAATTCTGCGAAGATCATTGTATCCAAAATTGTCTTGTTCTCCTAAAAATTGACAAACAGCTTACAGAGCATGACCTAAAAACAAGGTGTAGACAAAAGGACAACAGTCGTCAATCGTCATACTCCCGACGATCAGTCATTGCTCTGTGAGTCATAACCACTATAATCAAGGCTCTCCCCATCACCAACTACTGGTGGTGCCTCATAGGGGACGAAGCCAGAGAAATCAATAGTAACCCTCTTATTAGGCGCCCAGTAGCAGACTCCTAGAAGCAAACACCTAGGCAGGCGCCGCCCAGGCCAGCACCCAAGTTAGCATCACCCAGACCAACGCCCTAGCTATCACCCACGATGACTCGTTCACCTTCTGCATGCCATCCAAGAAGGACTTCTTCGCTCTTAGCACCAGTGTCCCTAGGAGCCCAATCTCAGGCGCCTAGATAAGGGGTCTCGTCCTCTCCACATTGGGCGCCCCTTGATGCCACCTAGGTGAGGGGTCTCGCCCTCTCCACCATTAGACGCCCCCTATGATGCTACCTAGACAAGGGGTCTCGTCCCTCCACTTTGAGCGCCCCTTGATGCCGCCTAAATGATGGGTCTCACCCCCTCTCACCAGACATCCAATCTCAGGCGCCCAGCACCCCTCGACGTCCGTGCCTAACGTTCCTTGGCGTCCATGCCCGGAACCCCTCGACGTCCATGCCTAGCACTAGGCACCCAACAATGCCCAACTCCTCAACAACATCTCTCATTTTCTCCATCTCAATAAAGTGAGCCTCTGACCTAATAACTCTCTCAAGTACTACTCGAAGGTCAACCTTAAAGTATCTCCTCCATTTCTATGGAGTGAGTCTCTACCCTAGTAGCTCTCTCAAGTGTTATTTGAAGGTCAGCCTTAAAGTTAGGCAACCCTCTCATGTGCTAGCCTCAACTTCTCAGCGGGATCCTCTCTTGCCTGCTGCTCGAGCCTTCACAGCTTCATGACATCCTCTTTTGCCTACCGTGCAAGCTCCATGACATTCTCTCGTGCCTGTCGCTCAAGCACCAACTGCTCTTCAGCAACCTATATCTCCACCTTCGCACTCTCTCGCGAGTCGCAAAGAAGTTCGGCCTTATCTAGCCTCTACTACGACAGCTTTCTCTCGAGTTATACATAGCTCATGACTCTACTTTCACGCAAGTAGTCACCTTGTAAGCCTCTGCTACGGTAGTCATCTCCCGAGTTATACGTAGCTCGACTTCATCTCATACGGCTCTCTCACGGGACGACCACAACTTCGACTTTGCTCTCATGCAAACAGTCTGTCTCTCTCCAGATAATCATGTTAAGATATTTAAATGTTGGAATAACATTATTTTTTCCAGGCACAGTTTTGGAGCTACACTCCCTGTAGAAGACTGCGCTGGAGTCTCAATTTCTATAGCGGCACAAGTGCTAGCTCTGTTGTACACATGAGTCACACTTTGGGAAAGAGTGGGGGCACCACCGAAAATAACCTAGCCATCGGACCTTGACTGAGAAGCATTGGGGCATCAAACGTTGCCCTCTTGGGAGGAGGGAAAAACACCACCATAAAAGCAGTGAGAGTTCTCAAATCAATAGGGCGCTTTATAATTACAGACAAAGTCAATGATCAAGTACCAAAGAGGTGCCGCCCATAGCGAGACTCAAGACATCGCCCAAACATAACAGTGCCCAAGGCCTTCTAGAGTCGCCCAAGGCGCCTGACCAATCTCCTGTTGTCGCCTAAGGTGCCTGCCTAACCTCTTGGCATCGCCCAAGGCGCCTGCCCACCCCTTGGCATTGTCTAAGGCGTTGCTCAGCCTCCTGACATCACTCAAAGAACCATACCAGCCTCTAGCGGTGCCCAACAGACCCATCTCACTTGACCAACAGGTGTCACTCAAGGAGGAGGCCAAAAAAAAAAGAGAGAGAGAGAGAGAGAGGGCGGCGCCCAAGGTAAAAAAAAAAAAAAAGGATGAAGGGGCGATGCCTAACCAGGAAAAAAAAAAAAAAAAGAGGAAGCAGCAGCAGCAACAGGCATCGCCCAGGAAGAAAAAAAAAAAGAAGAAAGCAAGGGCCAGCAGTAAGCGGTGCCCAGACCAAAGAAAAAAAAAGAGAGAAGAGGAGTCAACAACAAAGGGGGGCATCCAGGAGAACAGACCAAGAAAGAAAAAAAAAAGAGAGAAGAAGAGGCAGCAACAAAAGGCGGCGCCCAGGAGAGCTAGCGAAGAAGAAAGAAAAAAAAAGAGAAGAAGGAGGCCAACCCCAAAGAGGAAAGAAAAAAGAAAGAAAGAGGAGGCGGCCCACGCCCTGGCCAAGGAAGAACAAAAAAAAAGAGAGAGAAAAAGCCCACGCCCAAGAGGGCGACGCCCAACCAGCCCAGACCAAAGCTAAAGCAAAGAGAATAAAAAAGAAAAAAAAGGCAAAGGGCGGTGCCCAAAGGAAGCAAAGAAACAAAAAAAAAAGGGAAATTTAGAAGCCGGTCCCCATATATAGATTTGTTTGAACATAAGTCCGTCAAGGAAACTTATTTGTTATGAAATCCATTTTTGAAAATTTTATCATACTATCCCTGCCTTTTAGAAGTGAAATAAAACTAAAAATTTAAAACTCCTAAATCTTAGGAGTTTTATTAACATTAAAATCTTTTCTCTCTCATCTCTATTTTTATTCATATATAGGTTAGAAGTTTGACTAATATATATATATATATATATAGTAACATTAAAAATTAAAAATTGTAACATTCAATATTAATATTTTCAAAAAATTATAACATTAACATATTCAACAAAAATAGTAACATGATTAACAAAAACTGTTACATACTTAACAATAATTATTTATTTCAAATTCAAAAGTAAAATATAGTACCATTCAAATACAAAAAATAGTAATATTTTTTAAAAAAATAGTAACATTGAATATTAATATTTAGGAAAATAATAGTAGTAACATGCTCAACAAAAACAGTAACATGCTCAAAAATAATACTCCATCCGTTCCTAAATATTTGTCGTTTAAAGTTTTGCACAGGGATTAAGGAAACTATTAAATAACTCTAATATGAGTAAAAAATAATTATGTAAGACTAAAATATCCTTATTCAATACGTATTGGAAAGGAAATGAATATGAAGGCACTTAGTCTACACTTAATCTATTAAGCACTTATTGAAAAACATAGATAAGGGTAAATTTAGAAGAAAAAAATATTAATTATGCTTTAATTTCATTAAACGACAGATATTGTGGAACTAAAAAAATTGTGTAAAACGACAAATATTTAAGAACGGAGGGAGTAGTATATGAACAATAATATAATCAACAAAAATAGTAACATGAACATTAACATAATAAAAAAAATAGTAACATGAATTTGAATATTACTATTCAAATTCATAGTAATTTTTTTTTTTTGTATTTGAATGTTACTATTTTTTTTTTAAAGTTACAATATATATATATATATATATAAGAGAAAAAATTGTAATGTTAGTCAAACTCTTAATCTATATATGAATATAGATAGACATGAGAAAGAAAAGATTAATTTCCTTTTAAAGAAGGATATTTTTGAGATAAAAAAAAAAGTGGACTTAAGTCATTACATATAATTTTGAACATGAACTTAGCCTTTTATAAATTTTCTTGTAGGATTTATTTTTAAATAAATATATTTAGGAGGACTCCCATTCAATTTTTACAGGAAAAAAAAAAAAAGGGGGAAGGGCCGGCGCTCAACAAGAGATAAAAAAACAAAGATAGAAGAAGAAGAGGGGAGAAGGTGGCGGCGCCAAAGGAAGGGAAAAAAAAAAAAAAAAAAGGAGAGGAAGTTAATGCCCAAGTGGGTAATGCACCTGGGCCCACAAAAGAGCTCTCCATTTTCTTTTGGCGCCACCTTCAGGGTGGTCTCCAACATAAACTTAACTACATCCAAAAAAAAAATGAGGCCTAATGCTAGAAAGGTGGGACCATCAGCCTAAAAAAAAAAAAAAAAAAAAATTTTTGATATCGAAAAATTCAATGAGTTCCGAGGATGAAAAAATACCGTGAGAAGCAAAAAATTTTTAACTCATTTCGATGAAGACGAAACACATGCCCACAACTCCTTCCTCTCGCAAAAGTTAGAGGCTTGGGACATAGGGGACAAATGATGAACCCGAAATTAACTAGGTTAGACCTAATAAATCAAGCAAACCCAAGTCAATAAAATGCGACTTGGGCCCAACAAGTCCCGAGAAACCAAGACACCAACTCCCGAGGAGGCTACTCCAAGAGGCCTATGTCACCGAAGTCCGGAAGGAGTTCAAGTCATCAAGAAAGAGTCTGAGACATCAAGGAGGAGCCTAAGCCCAAGAGACACCCTCAAGAGAGACACCCAAGGGGCGTCGTCCAGTTGATATTCCTGCCTCTCCTTCACCTTTTTGACTTTGTCACGCCAACTCAAGTTCAGGCTCAGGCTCAGGCTCAGGCACAAGTTCAATCCAAGCCCAAAGTCAAGTACGAGTTCAGTCCAGTTCAAGACCCTCCTCCGAAGAAATAGGAGCACGAGGGAGAAAACATTGGGATAGGCATAGAGATCTCCTACCATAGCTATACTTACTAAAACTGTAGAAGTCTTCCTCCTCACGTCACCGTCTCATCACACCTATATAATGTAAGCTTTCTCCATATAGAGGGCATGCTCTCATAATCTTGAGATCCTTACACATATTACACATTTCTACACACACTGCTCTCTTTTTCCAAAGCATTATAATACTTCTGGAGAATACTCACTCCGGTGACTTCACTCATTAATAAAAGATTCGAGCCACCGCTGCCGTTCCCGAGAGTGGAGTAGATTATCTGGACCGAACCACTATAAACCTCTGTGTTTTCTCTTTATTTACTGCTTTAATTATTTATTGCCATTGATTGCCTATTATTGCGCACTAATTACACTCATTCGTAAACTTGACTATTGATCTTGTGCGAAAATAATTTTGTGCATCATCAAATTTTATTTCAATTAATGATATAATAGAACATAAATTTTAGTTGTAAAATTCATATTCTATTATGAATGATTTAGACCCCTTGTTTAATTTTTTAGTTTTATTATAATATATAATATAATTGTATATTACTTACAATTTTTTTTAAAAATTTAACTTTTTAAAATTTAAAATATTTGATATTCTATATTTGATTAAAATATTTTTTGTCTAATTATAGTAGTTTAAACTAGAGAGGTTTAAGTATTATACGTATACAAATTTCAAAAAATTTTAATATAATTTACTAATGAATATACTTAACAAACATTTAACGACAAAGATTAAGTGACAAAAGAGCCTAAGGATTATAAAAAAAAAAGCATAGTGGAGTAAATAGGGGCATGGATAAACTCACACCACACCCACACACAAAGTCCAAAAGATTAAAGAAAGTAATAAATTGTAGAAAATGTATATCCCAATGGCTTCAATTCAAACTGCAAGGAGAGAATAACACATTGGCTAGATGTAGCTTATTCTATGCAAGTCCCATCAGTAAAAGGAAAGCTAAATTCAAATTGCTATAGGATATAAGGATAAATCCATCCATTGGCAAATACAAAGCTTAAATGGGGAAAAATAAAAAAAGGAAATCCCAAAATACGAAAACAAAATCCCCTTACACTGAAAGGAATCAACCAATTTGTGTTCCACCGAACGATCATATACGTATTATGGTTGGCCATTGATCCTCCCACATCGAAACAAGGAAAGGCCTTCTCATGTACAAAAATTCATTGCTACCACTTCCCTCTTGTACAATACCAAGCCATAAGGCAGAGAGAACTGAGCTCTTCCTCGAGTGTCCTCATCAAATGTCTTCCAGGTCTAGCAACTGCAGCCACCATAATCAGTCTCCTTCTGCCTTTGCCAAAAGTAGATAAAATTTTCTGCCTTTTATTTTCCAAAAAATTAGAAAACTGTCAATCAAATCACTATGGCTGTCAATTGCAGCTCATCTCCCTCAGAAATCTAGCTCAGATATAGCTACAGTTTGCTTATACTTCCAAGAAATCTCAGCAATACACCTGGATTATCACCGCTATGGATTCACATTGCAATCACTCAAGAACTGAATTTCTCTGTTCAGAAACTTCTTCCAGTAACCTCTATATTCTGGAATGCCTAGCTCAAGCCACGGTTTCATGTTACCATTAAAATGCAATGCTGCTGCTTTTTTAATGGCTTCCATATCCAGACCATGGTCATGACCCAGTCCTGACAATACCCAGTTATCATTAAGATCATGAACTAGGCCTTTAAAGGTGAGGAAGCTTGCCCGCAATGTAACAGCTTCATTCAATCCATGTTTTGTGCTAAGCTGCTGTCCACATCAGAAAACAAAAATGTAAGTCAGAAAACTCTTGGCCCACAATGTAGTGATATTTGTAGTTATGCATGCTGACAGAAGTGTTTAACTAATGAAATATGCCATGGACATATGCATTTCAGCATGGAACCAAAATACATCTACTTGTAACAGGGGAACTAAAACAAGAAATCATGAGACTACAGGATGCAAGGAAGGGGGAACAATCACGACTTTTGAATAAGCAAAGCCAAGATAAACCTTGGGACAACTAACAAAACTATAATTAAGATAAAACATCTTATGATATTATGATGTACCACAAAAAAATATTGCTCTAAAACAACCTTGGGATGTATGGGTACCTCTAGAATGCCAATCTTTAGTCTGGTCATTTCAGAAACCTAGCAGAGCAAAATTAAAACAAAATAACAGACAAAAAGTATATCTTAAATTATGTAAGGCCACTGTATAACTATATTATGGAGCTCCATTATAGTTACAATCCAAAGTTACGAAAATCACATGTTCACAATCCAAATCGTACAATCAAGCCAATTATGTGCTCTACCCATTTCAAATCTGTGGATTGAATTGAATAGGATCATGATCATAAGAAAATAGTAAATACGAAATGACTATAAAAATAAAACAAATGAAAAAATGCATAGGAGCAAACATGAATCCAAATATACATATACTTGTCTCGGCACTCCACACTTATGTCCGTGTCTACAAATCCTAGTAAAATACAATCCTTCATTTTGCAAATATTTTATTATTTTAATGTGTACATATCATATACATTGCCAATTTCTGTATTTACTACTGAGTCCAATGATTCACGATTTGACTTGATTCTCAGCATGAATCTCAATTTGACAATTATCTTACCAATCCATATATTGGGTAGGAACAAAAACAAGTTTGTATTGGTTGTCAAATCCTTTTGTTGTTTTAATGATCATTACAAGATGTTATGGCCTGAACCTTATGGGTGAATTGACAGATATGCCAAAAACACTTGCAGACCTCATTTGTCACATTATTTAAGATTCAGTTGAATTCACAAGAACATATATCTTGAAAGTCAACTAATATAACGGTGTTATCAGCAGCCAGATAGATATAAGCAGCAGAAAATAAGTCCAGCTAACTCTTATTTCATGCTTTGTCACTTCATTATTCAACAATTAAGTAACGCATTTCCATCCTTCATTAAAGTTACAGACCATGTATCACTGACACAGAAAAACACAGCTGTCTTGGCCGTTACATTCCAATATGTTGTAAGGGTATTTATGAAGAATAGTTATGAGCTGTTATAGATGGTAACTATGCAGATTCAACAGATATGTAGAAAACACTTCCAGACTTCATTTGTGTCATTTTTCAGTCAAGTTCTCAGTCAAAATGGTTAAACTCCACTCTTAACATGTCAAAACAGCAAGAAAGAGTTACATACAATCTTTAGTTATACTTGTGGTTTATTGATTATAGTCACTTCTCTAGTCCATGAAAGTTGTG
Organism: Ilex paraguariensis; assembly: GCA_963454935.2. NCBI lineage: Eukaryota > Viridiplantae > Streptophyta > Magnoliopsida > Aquifoliales > Aquifoliaceae > Ilex > Ilex paraguariensis. Next base: position 103,886 of record CAUOFW020001096.1, read on the forward strand.
AAATTGTAACTGTCTGTATCATCTTTATTTTTTTAGCACTTCATGGTCTTCCTATTTCAGTTTTTCAAGACTAACAAGCCATAATAAGAACAATATTATTACCACCATTGATATAGATAGTAAACAAAAATAATGATAATTATATGGATCTAATCACGGTAACGATGATTAGAAAGGATAATGATAATGCCGATAATGATGATGACAACAATGAAAATGATAACAACATGGCCAGCTGCAGTTGTTTAACCACATGATAATCCTACCAAAGCTGCAACAAATGGACCGAGAAATGTTTGGTTAAACAAACTGCCACTAACCTCTTGCACCAATCGTTGGTATGTTTCAGTAACATTTCGTTCCCTCCACCTGACAAGATCAAGAACATTCAATCCAGACATCCAAGCACAAGAATTTCCATCAGCACTGTTCCCACCGACATAATTAATCAGATGACCCAACCTCACATTGCAAAATTGCACAGCACCATTCACTTTCCCATCCATATTGAGGCTCCACAGAGCTGATAAGTCTCGTTGAACAATAATATCATCATCCAACACCACAACTTTCCTCAGAGTCTGGAATATCTGAGGAAGGAGATAGTGCGAATGAGAAAAAACAGATATGTATTCCGTTCTACTTTGCGCTGTAGATGGTTTCCCAACCCTCCGAAAGGAAACACGAAATTCTTCAGGCAATGACAGATGTAACTGAGTCTCCTTATCATGATCCTTCAAGTTAAGATTTTCAATGTTCAACACTTGAACTGTGGCTTCCTTGTAAACATTTCTGAAGAACCATAGTTTCATGGCAAAGTAATTCTGCCTGTCTGTCAGCACATGAAAAACTAGATCCCCACTTTCCTGAAACTTAAATGAAAACCAGTAAGCAGTGCCATCAGAAAAGATAAAAGTACATACATAAAGCAACAAAACATACCTCTGCATGCATTACGGTGGAATTAATTACTACAGATGATGCTAGTACATTGTTGGAGAAGATGACATAATGGTATAATTTTGGATTCAAAATTTTTTCAGTAAGTGACTGCTTCAAATCAAGTGAAGAAGATCTAAAATACTCGACAGTCAGTCGCATTGACAGACAGTGGAGACTCTTTGGCATGGTTTGGACGGCAAGCTGGTAAAGGAAGGCACTCTGCTTCATATGAAAATTAGCTTCGTCCTCTGTCAGATCGACTAATTGCCTTAATTTCTTGTCAACATTATTACAGTCCACAGGGAATGACTTTGCTCTGTCTATTACAGCTTCCATCTTGTGGAGCTTCTTTCCAATCCTGGTAGCATAGGCAAAGCCATGTTTAGTGTTCCATGAATATAAACAATTGGACAGTAACTAAAAAGAGAAATTGAGTGAGGTAAATACTAAACAAGTGAACCGCATAAATTTGATTCCAGAAATGATGTTGACCTTTATGCCAATGGCATAAAATATGCGAAATAAAGGGAAACAAAGTCCCCAGAAATGTTACAAATATGGGCCATGTTGATTTGATAAATTTACAACCATGGTCACACACTTGAAGATGAACTCATTCATCCATCTAATATGGGCAGCACCATTAATTTCTCATCGAATTACGCTTTTGTGATTCAATGTAGCTAACTTGAGTTGGCAGACAATGCTACTGCTAGTCACAGGAGCAGGATGATTGCTGAAGCTCTGCCAGGAGAATACCATAATTAGTGATTAAACCTGGAGTTTTTGAGAGCAAAAACTCATCTGCAACATATTTTCAAAGGATTTTCCTGTGCAGCGTATGGAAATTAATGTCTGTTATGCAGTGATTTGTTTTCGAGATGTCAAAAAATAACGGCAAGGCCTAAAGGAACATGAGTTGAGGTTATAAGATGCGAAAAAATTGCAACAGATTGAACTGACGGTCTAGCTTTAAGAAGGATTATCCTAGATGACAGGCCCAAGCCCAACTTAAGGTAGCAGGATTTAAGGTTGATGAGCTGAATTTAGTTCCATGGTTCAAATTGAGATAATTTGACCTTATACAATGAGGTAAATAATCATTTGAAATTTAGTAGCCATGGGTCATGGTTCGAGGCTAAAAAGGCAAAACATGATTACATAAGCATATGATGCTACAAAAGTTTGGCCCTGGACAAAATAAAATGTCAAAGAATGCTCTCAGTGGCTTTGGCGTAAAACCACCTAACCAGAATCACAAAGCCGGACCAAATAATAAAAGTCAGCTTAATCTGTTTGAAAGAAAGAATGCAAGACAAGAATCTGTTGATGGACCATGTTGAGCATATACCAGGAAATAGTACTGCCAGAGGAAGTAAACATGCACAGGCAGTAGAGGTAATTCTATCATGCAACATCCCCCAAAATAAGAGGAAAAATAATCAAAGCAAGTTGTCTGTTTGTCCATGTTTCAAACAAAAAAAAAGGGGAAAAAAAAAAGGTAAAAAAAAAATTATCATGTAGATTTAAACCATGTGATATTTGAACTCACTGTGGTGGAAGATCTGTATCTGTAGTAGATTCACTTAGAATACGCTCAAACTCTTGAATGTTTTGCTTCAATTCACGTGACAACTTGTCAAGTACTGGAACCTTTGCAATACTAGGATAATAAGCTCGAGCCACGTAGAGATGGTCCTTCATTTTCTTCACCACAGAATCTTTCATTTTTTCCCTATGTTCATGTCGCCATAAGCAGTAACTCCCGAATTTTAACTCACATAGTCTTTTATCTTCATCAATGTCATTTAAATTCTCCTTCACTTCAATAGTACCACCAACCCTAGTCGTCTGCAACATAATTTAAAGTTGGCCATTATGCGAATCATATTACTGGAATTAAATTAGCATGAAGAAAAATTAGCAACCCTATGGACATGCGTACATTTGGGTTCGGACGTGATTGCAACACATCATTAGTCACAGGGAAACCTGCAAATCATTTGGAAAAATATTATAGTTAAAACATCAAGCTCCAATCAGCATGTTTCTACAGGGTATAAAGTGCAATGAAAGAATCCTCTCCAGAAAACCATGTCATCTTTAAAAGAGAACAATAGGACTTTCAGCAACACCTCATTAAAAAAAGTTTTTAGTTGAATAAGAAGGAACCCATACCGACAGTTTTGTTCTCAACTTCCTTGACCAAGCTTTTTTTGAAATCCTGACCAAAATGTGCAACAAAATGAGAAAACAAGTTAACCATCATTTGAGAATCATGAACAATAATAATCAACTGACCGCATCCCACAATTACTCCACTTAATAAAAGCTATCATGCAGTTGACCCCAATAAGTAGGGACAAGGTTTTGTTATAATGAATTGAATTCCTAATAACAAGTTCTTATAAAAAAATACCTAATAAAAAGCAAACTTAAGCTTTCAATCAATCATAAAGGTTCTCAGGTTAACACACAAGTATCAGTTGATGCGTAATAATAAGTCCCCGTCTTATATGGGATTCCAATGTGGTTTCTCCACCTAGAGAGTAGGTGATTTACTCGTGTCAGCTTAACTCTAAATCCTTTTATCCCCATGATTAACCCCGAAAGCTATTTTATACATGAAAATAACTGAAGAGACTACATAGCAAGGAAAGTAACAGAGTTAACATTCCAAAATTACATGTTAGGAAGGTTTGACACTGTAAGTTATTGTCAAAAGTTTTATACACATTCACATGAGAGAGAGAGAGAGAGAAGTAAAAGACAGTAGGTTATACTCCACATAGTCTTTATATAAAACAGATAGTGTAATAATTTTCATCTTTTGCTGAATTTCTTTTAATCTTGATAAACACAATGATAAGCCAAAGATTTTTTTTGGCGTGTCAGTAGGATGACCGCCCAATAACATGTCAATATCAGGAAAAGAACCCCATATTCGTAAGAACCTCCTAACTGTTATAGAGCACCAAGAAATAGATTTAACAAAGCATTATTCATGATACAGCAATCCTCCTTATCTAGGGTCATTATTGTCTTTTCCCTTCTTATATTTAATTTACTTTGCGTAGATGAGAGATCAGAGTAGTTTGAGCAGGAATTGATGTTGCTAGAATTTAATTCTTCTTTTCAACATGTTCACAATAATGCAACTAGGCATATGCAAGGAATAAGAGCATGGTGGTCAAGGTTGCTGTATTGGCCGTCTACTTGGAAGCTGGTACACATAGAAGGCCCAAAAAAAATCTAAAAAAATATTCACAATTCTTTGAAAATGTTAACAAGAAAATCCATACATTTATAAGCCCAAAATGCATCATTTAGAACAGTAAACATAGTGAGAATGGGATGTAAGTGTGCTACCAAAATTTGAAATATGTCCACAAATTGCAAAACTAAGAGTTACATTAGATCCAACACTACTAAATCTAGATATGTCATAAATCTATATCCAATGTATTTTTTTACATCAATCTATGCATTTCTAATTACATTTAGTTAAATAATAAATATATTAGTATTAAATGCTTCTTATCCAATATAACTAGTCTCTTAAATCCAAAAGGCAAACTCAAGATAGTTTCGTTGGTGGAAGGTCTTCAAAGCCTAAACGACAATTTTGTCAAGAAGTAATATATCTTTTACTTAAAAAACACTTAACAACAAAGAAGACCTGTTAGTGAGTGTCCTAATCATTTTTCTTTTGGACAACTCCCCTCATCTTTTATCACTTCTCTTATGGCTTCAATTAACACGATTGTAAATTTCATACTTTTACAAATATGCTTCTAAACATGTGTAGCATGAGCAAATAAACAATAATCATTTGTAAATGAGACACAGAGAGAGACAAGGATCAAAATATCGTTTCGAAATGGTCGAAATATCCGAAACGTTTTCGTTTCCAAGGAGAGCGAAACGAATCAGTGATGGAATCGAAATTCTACTTCGAGGTGTTCCATAATATTTCGAAATGTTTTGTTATATTTCAATGCATTTGCACAATTATTTCAGAATGTTTTAAAATATTTTGGTATATTTTGATTAGTGTTTTGAAAAAATAATTTTTAAATTTTTTATTTTTTTTCACACTGTTTTCTAAATGGGTCAAAACGTTCTGAAATATATCGAAACATTTTCGTTTCCTAGGTGACCGAAACAATACACTAAAACAAAATTTTGATCCTTGGAGAGAGAGATCAATGGTTGAAGCTTTGGCCAATCATGTCATTGCTATCAGAACGTGGATCCAATAAGGGTGATGACGCTGATGCACCAACAAGAACAAGAAAAAGAAGAGGGGTTTTCAAAGTGAATTCAAGGTGCTTTTGTTTGTATTTCAAGCCGGAGTTATAGATGCTTTCAATTTCTTCTTATTATTATATGCTCCATTGGGGTATTGATTGAGCAAATGACTTTACTTTTGGCATTACATGCATGCTTATTATGGGGTGCAAGATTTCTCTCTCTCTCTCTCTTGCCATCCTTTATTTTCTTGCCATTTTTCTTGGTTTTCTTCTAAAATGTGAACGAATCTTGCATTTGTGTGCATCCCATGTCAAGTAAGACCGATTCAAACAATACACATTCGACTTAGTCCGAATTAGATTGATTCATTACCAATTTGAGTTAGACTCGTGATTTACGCATTGTACAACATATGGTACATGCACTGAGGCCTATAAAGTTAAACAAACTTGCAACCATATTCAATCCTTGACAATCCTGCACCAAGTTTCATTTTAGAATCAACAATCCAACAACAACCAATCTTTTTTTAAGGTAAAATATATTTCATCTAGGTGGTACCAAAAAAAGGGGGGAAGGAGGAGGGGGGGAGGGGGGGTCAATACACACTATCTACAAAAGGAAATATTAAAAAGTATAAACAACTAAGCTCTTAGCCAAAAACTCCTTGCAGGAGTTTATGAAGACTTGAGAACAAAAAAATTTTGACTTCGATTCCCAATCATAAAAATCCCACCCAAATATTGCATTCGATAAAGAAGCAAGACCCTAATGGAAAATAGCTGATGACAACCAAGAATTTCTACATGAGACAAAATATCCTGGGATAGATGATTCAAGGTTTTTAAATTTGAATTTCCTCAATAGAGATTACAGCTCCCTATATTATATAAATATCAGGAAGTCCAAAATCAAATTAAGGGAAGTACTGGTTGCATGACTTGGAGCAAGAGAACGAATTTAAAATATTCAATATCTTCTCAGTTATCCTTTGAACTCAACCACTAGCATTTCCTAGTTCTTGAATATCAAAAACAGTTTCTTGAAAAGCATCAAAGTATAACAACTACAATATGGATGATAATGCTACTCAACTCGATAAGTAGAATGAATATATCACAAATTCGTCAAACACTTGCCAAGGACATCAATATCACAGTAAATGCACCAACTGCCCAAGCAATTGGAAAAGATTCTCTTGTGCAAACTGTAGACTACTAGATCATTTAAGGAAAAACAATTGCAATTTGGATTAATTTCACGCAAATCAAAGAAGACAATTGAGATTTCAAAATTAGTTTACAGTCTTTAGAATGCTTTTAGTTAGCTATTATTGCCAGATTTAGGCTTACTATCTCAAAATTGATGCAAAGGTGTCCTAGTAAGTTGTCTACGGACTGTAAAATGGGCTACCATCTTAATTTTTTAGTCAACAGGCAAGTCTTCGGTTGCCTAGAGTCTTACAAGTTTCTAAGAATATAACACGGCCACTAAGGTTTGGTCTTCGCCTATGATGTTTTCAATTTAAAAAATTTGGTGACCGAGGAATTGCTGCTTCTTTTCTTACAACGACAAAATTTAATAAAATATAAAACACCAGCCACATGAAATGTAACATTACTCTCAATGAGCAACCAGTACAAGAAGCTGAGCCTTAACCATCAAAGCAATATGCAAAGAACCTTTGGAAGAGTTGGTCCCAATCTCTTTATAAGATTATCTACATGTGTTGATCGGTCCCCCTGCAAACAAATAAATCACTTATGTGACAAATTATCAAAAACATACCAGTATCTGCCTATATATTGAGCAAAATGGCTCTTTTCCCGATGTATTTGCAGATAAAAAAAAATCAATTTAGAACGTCACTAATGACTCAAATCAGCAAGTTTTACAAAGTATCTATACCAATGGCCCAAACAAAATGTGTTACCTCTGATTGATTCTTGGTGTAACTGCCTTCTGGTTGATCATAAACTCTGATACTATGCTGAATCCCACAGGGAAAAAAAAAGCAAATGCATCAAAATGAAGTAAGAAAGCTAAAATAACACTCATTGATAACACATTCAGAAACGCCATTAAAATTCTTACTGCAGCTGTGCTTCGGTGTTCGGTTGAATATCCTACAAAAAGATACAGAAAAGGGAGTTAAAGGATTAAGTTTTCAGACATGAATATAACAGAAAACTACATGAAAATGCAGTTTGTTGGAGGAACGAATCTTAGATATGGGAAAGTGGGAGCTGGCAATACACAATCTCACAGATCCAAGCTATAAGTTTCGCCATAAGGTAACAAGAATGCCATACCATAATACCATAAGTTTCACCAATGCGTAGTTTCAAAAGAAAATGATGTTTACAGATCCAAACCGCAATGCTCAATAGAAAGGACCACTCTCCCCTCCTTTAAATGAAGAAAAGATGGGAAACGCTTCAATCATGGAAGTCTAGATTGATATGGTATCAAAGAAAATCAGCCTACTTCTTAAAGGAATGGCATCAAAGTTATTATCCACTAGCCTTCACTCTCGATCTGATGTATAACGAGAAGAGAATTTTCCAAATAAAGGAATACAAAAATAAAAATAAAAATAAGACGATCTGAGATGACCTTAAAGTGGAAAATAAAGATACGGGACAGCAGATTCACAGTACGAATAGATCTAATCTAAACAAACAGAAACATTAGCATATTTAACAGTAAACCGGAGAGGAAGGAAGAGAGTGTTTGTGTTTGAATGCATTACCGGAAGTGGAGTGAAAACCATTGTAGAGGCCAAGCAAGAAGAAGAGGGGCACAAGCATGGAAAGGAAAACGAGACCCAGCACCGCAATCACTAGCCCTTTCCATCGCCTCTTCGACGGAAGTGTGAAAGACGAACCCCCACCCCCACCCCCACCCTTCATCTCCTACTTCTCCCTCGTCGTTCTCGTCTCCACTTGTTTGCCTTCGATTTCAACGAACCACTATGGGACTACGGAGTACGACGTCCGCCTCCAATCCACTTGCAATAATCCCATAATCGTCGAACTCAAAAACAAGTTAAACTTGGCTCCCTAAGTTTCTTCGCCCTCTCCTTAATTTGGATTTTTTTCGCAATTCGCTGCCTGTTGATCCCGTCGAATTACTCTAGCCTTCGACAAATTGCGACTACGAGAGAGGCGGGGAAGAGATTGCAAAAGGATACCCTGCACTGCACTACCGTAATCTTTCCCATGAGATCGAGTTTAAGTAGCTGACATTTGTACTGAGTTGGTTGGACAACTTTACCCAAAATATTAAACACTTATGAACTTGATAGTTTAGAGAATAATGTGCTAAATTTTTTGGTTGGGGGTGCAAAATAAAATAAAGAGAATAGTTTAAAGGGTAAAGTGTAATTTAATCATAAAAATATTAATTTATACTTTTAATGTTATGAAGTGGTAGCAGTATAGTGTCAATTTTTTGTCATAAATTCAAACATGTGAGGGAGGTGCAAGTACTTCAGATTTGACGACGAGATATGTTCATCGTAGTAAATAGGCAATCAATTTAGAACCATTTTGTACATTAAAAATAAAATTTTATTAATCAAGTTGAAGTAAGCTTTATTATGCGCAACTCACATAAATTTTATCAATAATATGTGAATTTACACATAAATTTATACCCGAAGCACTTTTAAGTTTTAATTCACATGTTTCAATTTATGACAAAAAATTGAACGGTAACTTGGATCATGTTCATATTATTACCAATTCATAATATTGATGATATAAATTGAGAATCGAAGAATCTTTTGGAATAAAAGTGAGATTAGCCCAATGTATCTTTATTTTTAACTCCGTATTCATTTTTGTTATAAAACTAAGAGAATATAAAACATAAAATTGTAAATAGACAAGACAACATAAAAATGTTAGAGAAAAAGTTTTTCAACTTGTATATTTCTCAATATAATCATGACCTATTTTTATAGGTCCTCAAACATAATGACTATCAAATACAATATTAAGTTAGTATATCAATGAGTAGGGATTATAGACCACTGCACTCATACTCACAAAATTTTATTTGCTTAGTGTAGTAATTGATAGATTAAGGGTTATTCACTTTATATAAAATGTATATACAACATATATATACAATGTAATTATAATATTTACAAAAATCCCCTTGGATGACTACTATGTTACGATAATATGTCTCGTTAAAACCTTGTTAGGAACAATCTATTAGAAAAGACCTAGCAAAGGAAAAAGAGTCCAAATATATCATAAGCTTTTTTCTACTTTGGTGAATTATTTATACATTAACATTTATCTATTATGAATAGTTTAATGTTTAGTAGCTACTACAACAGAAAAGACATCATTGAAGCCCATTTTTATGTGATCCCACATCTCTCTTACATAAGCATCATTGATAAAAACGTTTTTTATATGCAGATATTTACCTCTTTCAAGAGATATGTCTATTCATGGACTTTTATTTTTCAGACGATATTATTTGAAATGATGTGAGACATTTTTTTCCACTTTAATAACTTCTTCGTGAGTTGTATGTAGCTTCCTTTTTAATCTTTTCTTCCACAAGTTAAATTTTTTGAATTTATTAGTCAACCACACTTCAGGTTGCAAGTAAATTCACGCCATTTTTTAGGGGCATATTTCCTCCCCTAACGGCGGGAAAAGTGATTCATTTTTTTTTGTACGTACATAACTTGCTGGGATCTTAGTATTTTTAGATACCTTTATCTCTACAGGAGATTTCTTCTCTAGAGACTCCTCTCTTAGCTAGTGCCAACTTTTTTGTGCATTATCTCTGTGTTGTTCTCTTATAGAGAATATTATTTATGACTACGACAAGTATTTCACGCTTCAAGCGTACCTTAGATAATTTGTTTTTGAATTTATGTAATATGAGAGAGAAATCTTTATTTATATATTCATGTACTAGAATAAATATAATAATATTGACCTTTGAATCTAGTCCAATTTATTACAAATAAGGTTATTAAGAATTTCAGGCTAAAATCTTCACATTATAAGTACACATGAAAAAATAATTCTAGCATAGTTTACATAATTTAAACACGGACTATTCATTCAATTGAAGTCTCAAAAACCTTAACTCACTAATATTATAAATAATGTTCAACTAATCTCAAATTAATGTGATTATAAAATATACTCATTGAATCTTTAAAATGGTTTAAAAACCAATAATTTTTATGTTCATATAATAGATAATAGGCTAACATGGTTTTAGAGTTTACAAATATTAATTGAAATAGCACATAATAATAAATGAGGTAATAGACTTGATTTATTTCAATAAAATCACTCATATATTTGACACATCTCGGTGATTTATGCATAATAAGACTCATGGTTAATACATATATACAAGAAAATATGTATATTAACAATAATAATAGACAAATATTAACCTTGAACATGTTGATAATTTCACCATATATAAAAGGAATGGTTTGATAGCTAATTTATTTTGTAAGTAGACAATAATTAATAATCATTTGCCAAAAGGATATTTCAATTTTCACAATGATTTAAAGTTGATCTTGGATGTCCAAGATGAGCATGTTAAAACTTAAAATTTTTTGGATAATAGCACTTCACACTACACAAAAAAGTGCTTTTGTTTCGATTTTTAGCCGAAACAAAAAGGTCTTGGTGTCGAAGCAAAAAGTTTTTGCTTCGGCAAAAGGGGCGTAATAAAAGGTACCTTATGCAAAAAGTTAGTTTCGACTAATTGTAGAAGCAACAAGCTTTTGTTTTGGCATTTTGTGTCGAAGCAAAAAATTACTATTTGATTTGGCAAATAATCATTTTTTGCTTTGGCAAAATGCTAAAGCAAATAATCACTTTTTGCTGATGTAAATAGTCATTTTCTGCTTCGGCATCTGCCGAAGCAAATACTCTTTGAAGATGGAAAAAAAAAAACTATTTGCCTCGACAAAACACTTTTTTTATTAAAAAAAATAAATTTTATTTACAATAATATTTTCTCTAGACAAACATATATATCTAAAATAAAAATATATTAATATTCATCAAAAAGAAAAAAATCCTTACAAGTACATGATAGCCGAGGTTTTTCATAAGTACAAAAAATTGCAATTGAAATTATCAATACATCCTAACCCCAAAAAAAAAAATTTATCAATACATTGTTGAACAAAAGAAATACACTCCCAATGCACAAAAAAAAAAAAAAATTCTATCCCAATGCACCAACCACTTTCTATCAATAACCTGCAAAAAATATGATTTTTGTTATTATATTGTCAATTTTAAGATGAATAGCTAAATACATGAAATAACAAATTAAATTGAATTGAAATGCAAACCAACAAAAACCAAGTGTACATCGATAAGGACCATATCTCCATCCCTTTTTATACAAATGTATTGGCTCCAAGTCCAGGCCGACACTATAAACAATTTACTTCTCATTTCTTTCACCTCTAAAATACAAAAGTTAAGACAAAGATTTGTTCATGGGGATACAAAAAAAAAAAAAAACAGATTAATTTATGGTTCAAAAATTCATTTAAGGCTACTCACATAGATAGAAAAGAATTCCAGTATTAAAAATTTTGAAAAAAAAAATTACACTATGCTAAAGAAAAATAAAACGCAGAGAAAAATCAATATGAGAACACAAAAAAAACTAATAGAAATTAGAGGGGGGGGGGTGTATAAAAAAAGTAGCAAAGAAATCACAAACTTATTCACCATGTAGAATTAAAATCTCTGAACCACACCATGTTTCCAATGAAAATAAATACCTCAGATTGCGCCAGCACTTGAACCTCAAGATTTAGAAGCCCTAAATCTATTCGAAGAAAGCAAATCATTTTTAGAAATTTCCACAAACATCTTGCGAGTAAGCATAAACTTGCTCATTTAAAAAATTGTAGAAAATTATGTATAGAATTAAGTGGAGAATGAATGAAGGCAACAAGAAAATTGAAAAAACAAAGATATCATGAGCACCCACCGAACAAGCCTAGCTAAGGATTTAAGTGGCTGCAAAACTGAAGTTGTCGATTGTTTTGGGGCTGCTACATAGCTGCCAAAGTAGGAGTTCTTTAATGGTTTGGAACTGATAAAGTGAACCTATATAAAACAAAGAAAAATGCTAGCTTAAGAAAGTCTCAAAGTGTGTAGAAGTTGATAGAAGTCCACCAAAAATAACCCCATATATAAACCAAGAAGTTTTTCTAACACAAGTTTTTGACTTGAAATAATAAAAAGGATAGTGTGATATTTATTAAGATACATGTCTTCAAAATTTGGTAGATTTCTTCTGTATCTACAAAACATCATCAAAATAGAGTTCTTTCTTAGCAATATAATATTGGTTCCTATAGAACTTTCATCCTAGTGCCACTATTTTAAGTATCATGACCACCAGCTTTTAGGTAGCTATTTCTACCAAGCCACCAAAGTTATGTGCATAATCATGGAAATACATAAAATACAAGACATTGAATTGTAAGAAAATATAAATTCAAGGAAATATAGCTAGTACAAGATACAATGTCGCATAGAATAATTAGTTCTTCAAGAACTATATAGAGTTGATCTTCAAGATCAATTTTTTTTTCTTCATTACCATTTTAAACACATTTTTTCAGGGAATGATGTACGTCCGGTCAAATGAGATTTGTCAATTTTCCTAAAAAGCACAAAATTATTCTTTTGTTTACAGCCACATGATATCAATTTGTTGTGGATCTACCCTCTTGAGGTGCTACTATAAGAGCACATTCAATCATGAAATATGATCCATTATTTTTTGAACATATATTCTTTGAGAATTTTTTTCACATTATTTTAAGTGTGTTCAAATTTTGCAGCCTTAGGTGCATCGAGCGCTTGAGAGGATTATGATCTTCAGGAACTGATATTTCTTCAATTAATATGTGAGTATTTTACCATAAAATAATTAAATTTATTCTTCAAGAATATGGTGGTGAAAGATAATGATTGTATTTGTGCGATCTTTCAAGGATACTTAATTTCCTTCCTTAATTGTATATCAGTGATCAACCATCAAAATTACTATTTTATTATATTTAATGATTATTTAATTGCATATTATTTGTGATTAAATGTGTTAAATTTCTTGATTTTCTAGTTTGATACTTTTTTTAGTTGTTTGATTTATTTTGCATGTAATTTAGTTGATTTAAAGTAATAATGGATAATGCAAATGAATCAATCACTAGAGGAAAAATCACAATTAATAAGAATTGCAGAGTCAAGATTAAAATAGTAAGACTTGAAGATATGACAACAATTTAATCCTTATAAGAGTCCAAGTTGGAAGAAAACCCATTTAAAGTTGGATTAGGAAAATATCCTAGAAGATAAGGATTTGACACGTCTTCAGTTTTTTAGCCATAACTTTTGACTCTGATATCTGATTTACTTGATTTTTGGGGGTTGAAAATAAGATTTCAAGGCCTACAAAAGTGTATTTCACGAAATTTCCATGAATCAACCTCTAAATATGCGAAATACAAGATCAAAGTATAGACATATTTTGTACCTGCGCCCTAAAGATTTTATGCACGGGATTTAACCTTACAAGACTTTTTTTTGGAAAGGAATTCATTCCAAACCAATCTTATATCTTCTATCTATGCTTAGGATTTATTTTGAGTATAAATAGGAGTTCTCATTTAGAGATTACAATGATTCTTCTTCCCATCTTTTTGTTTTGATTTTAGTTCGTCATATCCGGCTAGAAGACTAAGCTAGGGCTAGGAGAGAACCTCTCAATGAAGTATGATACTGTTATTGATTTTGTGCTTAATGATTTATGATATTTTGTTAGTTGAATTTATGATTTTTTAGTAAAATTTTTACTTTGTACAAATCTTTGAGTCGTTGTGTCATGTACATCGATTGCTTGAATTTTTCTGCGAGTAAATAACTGATTATGTCACACTTGAAGTAATTATCATTATTTCATAAAATAATATAATTGGTTGATTATTCAGGTTCCTGAATAATCTTTTGATTATAACTTTTGATTTTCTTACTTGATTTGTTACTCGAATTAACCGACATCTGATTTTTATCTCAGGTTAAAAATTAAGTCTTTAATCATTATTGCATGAAATTGAGATGGAGTACCTAATGCTCTAGTATTTTCAATTATTATTTTAAAAACTAAATTTATTGTTTTCTAAATTTCAAAATATCTACAACTATATTTTTTTTAAAATAATTTTCTTTTATTTTTCTTTGTGTTCTAAGCTTTTCTCAATTCCCTATGGTTCGACCTCGAACTTCCAAAAAATTTATTACTTCGCACAACCTGCACTTGGGTGATCAATTATAAAGTTGTAGCATTCAACATCTATAGTATAAAACTATCACTAATTCATTTTTCAATATATGATTTCTTTTGCTTTTGATAGTGAATTCATCATTACATATGGTAGACTTTTTTTTTTTCAATTGGACAGAGACTCATGCTGATAACTATTTTAAAATTAAGAGAACATAAAACATAGAATTGTAAAGAGATAAGATAATATAGAAATGTTAGAGAAAGAACTTTTTAACTTGTATATTTTTTAATATAGTCAAGACATCTTTTTATAGGCCCTTAGACACAATGACCATCAAATACATACCAATGGGTAGGGATTATAGACCAATGCCTATAAAGTCAAAGAATTTCTTACTTTGAAGTTTTGGACATATGGTCAAAGGATTCTTATAATCCAATTGAGAACCTATTTTTGAAAATGAAATTTCTTAAATTTCATTTGAGAAAGTGGAATAAAGAGGTTTTTGATAACATTTTTGATAAAATAAAGACTCAGGAGTTGGCTTTGAGAGATGCTGAGTTGAGTTTGGAGGTTGAATTTTCTTCTGCTAATGTGTTGGCTCTGGAGAATGCAAAGAAGGAGTTGGATTATACTTTCAGATTGGAGGAGTTATTTTGGAGGCAAAAGGCAAATGTGAGAAAATTGCTTATGGATGCGACTTATGTGGCTATGAAGACTATGTGAAGACGTGGCTTAAGGATACGACTTACATAGAGGGCTTCTTATTTTGCTTCTTCAAATGGTTCCCAGAATTTCAACCTAGGATTGAACCACCAGTTGTACCAATTTGGGTGTCATTGCTAGGTTTGGCCATCCACTTGTTTAACAGAGACAGTATGGGAGACATGGCCTAATAACGCATTGCTTTAAGAGGATCATTAACTCTATGTATAGTACGAATATATTTCTTAGACTTTAGGGTTTAGGGTTTAGGATTTGTTCAAATAGTATAATTTTTTTTGTTACAAGATGACAAATTAGAAGTTTAAGATGCAAACAAAGGCCATTTAAATGATCAAGCCTTGGATTCATTATGGTGTTTCAAGTGCATGTGTTCATAAGCAAATGCAAAAAGATCTAAATGCTCAATTTACATTTTTTCGTACAGATTCAATGACTGATTTATTTGTAAATACATATACTCACCAAATTAGGGGAGGGCTATGCAGATACCTTCATCTTCTAGTCCCTTTGGTTGGTTTATAACTTCTCCTCTCTCCAAGATTTGATCTTCAAGCAATCATTGCCTGTTGGTATTCTTCCTAGTTTCTAGCTTCTGCAGAATTCCTTTACTACAGGCTGCTATTCAATGGCAGACTTTTTCAGAAATCATCTCTATTCCAGGGCTAGATATTCATCTTCAAGGAAGAGGATTAACGCAACAATTAAGAATAACAGCCTCACTCTCCTTGGTTTCTCTATCTCTACATCATCAATTCCACTCATGCTTTAGGACAGAGGATCTCCAACATTCTGTGGTTCTCTCCCTTCTTAAAGATCTTCCCTCATTGATTCAGAGACCTTGGAAGCTCCAATTTCCTTGACTGTTCATAGTTCTCATGTGACCATTGGATTTTGGAGGCTAATCACTTGCCTTACAGTTGTCTAGCCTTTTCAGCTTCCTTATCAAATGCCTTATCAGACGCCATACCAATTGTCCAAAAGTTTATCAGCATAGAGGAGCCCATAGCTAAGGCTCTAGCTCTTCCAACTCATCAAGGCTGTTACTCTCTTGTAGCCATCTCCATTAATTATAAAGGCAACATGCTTCACATTTATTTTATTTCTTTATTCTTTTGTACTTAGTATGCATTTTGACTTTTTCATTTTTCTTTTATTATAATTTTCCTGTAATTAGATTGCTTTGAGGGATACGTGCCCCATAACTAGGTGTAATTTAACTTTTAATCAATAAAATTTCCTCGCACCATCGAGTTTCATCAAAAAAAAAAAGTTTAGGGTTTAGGCAGGAGTCAATTATTCTATTTTAGAGGGAGAACCTCTAACTTCTCTCTAAAATTTTTCCTTTGTCTTTCTTCGTGTTTCTTTCAATTTTCTGGGTCTTTTCTTGGAAATTCATTGATTTCTTGCTTATTATTGTGGATTTGTTTGTTTCTTTGGGATCATTCTTGAATTTTGAATAAACACATCATCAAATTCCTCCTAAGCCACCAAATATTAAGCAAAATTTTGCATCGCATTTCAAGAACTCTTCGAGTTTTGAGAAAACATCTATGATGGGCTCTGGTATTGAGAATGCTGATTTGACTTTTATGAGTCAAAATTGTCTTGGAAAATTCCTTAATATGCCTCCTAATCCTTCTTTGGTGAATCGCGTTCCTTCGTTTGTCCCAATCTCTTTAATCTCCCAAAATTCATTGATCTCTCAGATTCCATTAGGCACAATCTCTTCGATCACCCAAAATTCATCTATCTCTCAGATTCCCTCAATCACCCAAATTTCTTTGAATTCAGTGCATGTTGATCAAGATGTGAAGTCTTTGATGGCAAACTCAAATCCTGTATCTGTGAATTTGATGCAAACTGATCTGGATTCTTCTCCTGTTCCTTTTGCTACCGTGATTCATCTTGCGAAGGGGGTGGTGTTTAATAATGGCCAACTAGGCATGTATTGGTCTGCTGCTGAGACTCAAGAACTTGCGAAGGGTTTTCAGCAAACCCTAATTGGGAAGTGTGCTTATGGTAAGCCATTGATTGAAGTTATTAGGGAATTCATTACTACGCGATGGCTTCGAAAAGGAAATTTCTCAGTGGGAATCTTGGATCCAAGGCATGTGATGATTCCGATTTGAGCTTTATGAGGATTACGTGAAGAGGTGATTGAAAGATGCCACATATATTGAATCTTTTTTTATTTAGGTTCTTCAAATGGTTCCTAGAGTTTTTACCTGGGATTGAGCCACCAGTGGTGCCTTTCTAGGTATCTCTTCCAGGTTTGCCTATTTATTGTTTAACACTCCTACTTTATAATTAACTTGTCCTAGGGTGGCAAGGGTTTGTGTGGAGATGAATTTATTGGCAGACAACCCATTGAGATTTTGGAGGGTTGAGTGGGAGATGACAGAAGATAATATATGAAAAGAATGTGAAATACTGTACTAACTATTTAAAGTAAGGGCATGAGATTATTGAATGCAGGAAGAGGAAGAAGGGGGAAGATAGAAATGACATTGATCGTGGTGCAAGTTCTGAGGAAGGTAGGAGGAAAGAGTTGGTGGAAAATGAGAAAAATCATAAGGAAAATAAGAAGAAGAATTTTGAGTGGAAGGAAGTAAAAGGGAGTGTTTCTCAGAGGGCAGTACAGGTTAAGATTAAGCAAAAAACTAATACTCTTAATGTCAATAAGGAGATAGAGATGAGTGGAAATAGGTTGGGGAATACTTTTCAGTTGTTGAGTGGGGAGCACTCTAGAAAAGATGATTTGGTTCTTGTAAACTCTAATTCAATAAAAGAATTGGATAAGGAAGTGGTTGTAAGGAAACGAAGTAAAAGAGTGTCATTTCCATATTTGGGTGAGATCCTTAAGGATCCAGTCGGGGAGTTGAATATAGGATTGAAAGGGAATCAGAATGAGGAGGGTAAGAGATTGTTGGTGGGGGTGTTTAATGTTGAAGGGGTGAGTCTAGCCAATTTGGGGATGTGGTTGAGGAAATAGTTGGGGAGAAGATAGAGCTGAATTTTGTTATGAATGGACATAAGGAAGTGGAGGTGTTTCCTAGTTGTACTCTTAACATGAAATTTTCTCCAGAATTAGGCTCTTCCTTTTATGTGGATCATCAATTTGATGTTTGTAGCACTGGTGGCATATCTCTGGATGATGAATGTGGCTTAGTAAGGAATAAGGAGCCTCTAGATAAAGGGTTTTCTTTTGATCAAGAGAGCTCTAAGTCTTGGGCAGAAGAGTCAGAAGAATTGGAGGATAATAAGGCTTCTCTACGTGCTCAGGTGGTGGCAAATTCTATAGATTCTAGTTCTACGTTGGAATTTGGAGGTAATTCTCACTTTCTCCCTCTATAATGAATTTTATTTTTTGGAATGTAAGAGGGGCTGGGAAAGATGCTTTGCGATGTAGGCTAAAAAAACTAATTTCTATGAATAGAGTATGTTTGGTGGCTGTTTTGCAGCCAAAAATGCTTTCTGTAAAGCTAGGGTCTTTTGCTACTACTATTGGGATGAGTTCTTTTGTGACTAACTCTTTAGCTGAGAATAATATTTGGGTATTGTGGAATCATTATGTGGAGGTTAGTGTGATCAAGGAGCATGAATAGACAAATACTGTGTCTGTGTCATATTTGGGCTCTGAAGCTTGTCTGGTTACTATTGTTTATGCATGTTATGATCATGTGTTGAGGAGACCTCTGTGGCAGCATATACATGAGATTGCTAAGAATTTTTCTATGTCTTGGTTATTAATGGGTGATTTTAATGCTATAGTGAATTCAAAAGAGAGATTGGGGGGCTTTTCCCTCTTTTGTTTCTATGGAGGAGTTTGGTAGTACGATTCATTCTGAGGGTTTGAGGGAAGTTCTTTTGCATGGTGTAATAATCGCCACGGTAGTGCTAGAATGTGGCAGAGGTTGGATAGGGTGTTGGTGAATATAGGGTGGAGTGCTGGTGTTTAGAGAATTGAAGTGGTGCATCTGGCTAGGGGGGATTCAGATTATTGTCCTCTTTTGGTCAGAGTTGTGGAGTCAGGTAATGTTTCTAAAGTGCCATATTTTAAGTTCTTGGATATGTGGACTGAGGATAACTCTTTTTTGGGCTGGAGTGCTGGTGTTGAGAGAACTGAAGTAGTGCATCTGGCTTAGGGTGATTCAAATCATTGTCCTCCTCTGGTCAGAGTTTTGGAGTCAGGTAACGTTTCTAGAGTGTCATATTTTAAATTCTTGGATTGAGAATTTTTTTTTTGAAAATGAAGTTTTTGAAGTTTCATTTGAGCAAGTGGGATAAAGATGTTTTTGGGAATATTTTTGATAAAATCAAAGTTCAAGAATTGGCTTTGAAGGCTACTGAAGTGCTTCTGGAATCAAAGTTTTCAAAGGTTAATTTGAGGAGTTTGGAGCAGGCTAGAAGGGATCTGGATAGTACTCTTAGGTTAGAGGAGAGTTTCTAGAAGCAAAAGGCTAATGTAAAATGGGCATTGGATGGGGAGAATAACACTAAATTCTACCATGCTATAGCTAAAGGTAAGGCTATAAGAAATGGAGTAAAGAGAATTAGAAATGATGAGGGTGTTTGGCTCCATTCTAAGAGTGAGATTGCAGAGCAATTTTTTGGTGCTTTGTATAGGTCTGAAGTTCATGAGTTGAGGGGAGATTTGTTTGGGGTCATTCCAAAACTGATGAGTGTTGATGATAACACATCTTTAACTGGTATAACATCTATGGATGAACTCAGGCATGTTTTGTTCTCCATGTCTATGGAGAGTGCACCTGGTCCTGATGGTTTTTCTGGGAAATTTTTCCATTTTGCTTGGGAGATTATAAAGGATGATTTGTTGAACGCTATGAATTTTTTTCTGGGAGGAAGAGTTGTTCCCAGATCAGTGAATGCTACTCTCTTGACTTTGATTCCTAAGAAGGTAAATCCTTCTTCCTTTATAGAGTTAAGGCCAATAAGTCTTTGTAATTTTTTATACAAGATGTTCACTAAGTTGCTTTCTAAGAGACTTGCTGTGTTACTTCCCATATTGATATCTAGTGAGCAACATGGATTTGTAAGGTGAATAAGCATTGGTGAATGCATTTCTTTAACACAATTTATGGTAGGAGAGTTGGATATAAAAGTTGAAGCGGGAAATATTATTCTGAAATTAGATATGATGAAGGCTTATGATAGGTTATAATGAGATTTCTTGAAGAAGACATTGGAATGTTTTGGTTTCTCTGATTTGTTTATTTCAATTGTGGAGAACTGTTTGGATAATCAATCTATGTTTGTATGTTTTAGGGTTTAGGGTTTAGGGTTTAGGGTTTTAGGGTTTAGGGTTTTAGGGTTTAGGGTTTAGGGTTTAGGGTTTTAGGGTTTAGGGTTTAGGGTTTAGGGTTTTAGGGTTTTAGGGTTTAGGGTTTAGGGTTTAGGGTTTAGGGTTTAGGGTTTAGGGTTTAGGGTTTTTTAGGGTTTTTTAGGGTTTAGGGTTTAGGGTTTTTTAGGGTTTTTTAGGGTTTTTTAGGGTTTAGGGTTTAGGGTTTAGATTTCTTTTTAGAGAGAGAAGGTCTGACTTCTCTCTAGAATTGTCTCTTTCTTTTTCAGATCTTCTCCATTTCTAGCTCATTTTTCATTATTGTTTGTGATTTTGTTGAAATTCCTACTGTTTTGATTGTCATAGCATGAAATCTGGCCATGAAATTCATCAGATTCCCCCAAAACCGCCTGACATTACCAAAAATTTTGCCTCCTTGTTCAAGAAAACTACATCTGTAGAAAACTTTCTAACAATTCCTGCTGTTTCAGAGATCAATTCCTTAACACTTGTTGATCCTTTGGGATGTAATAACACCGTAACTATGCCTCTCGTAACTCAGCTGGATCGAAATTCACCGACTGTTCAAATTGCCTCTGTTCTTCCTTCGGCTGTGTTATCTTCAACAAATAATCAATGCTCGTCATCTGGATTAGGAATGCACATTCCTGCTGATTCTTCGAATGTTCGAAATGCTCAAGGAGTTAATCTGCATTCCCATTCTGTTTTGATTCCTCCATCTAATTCATCTCCTCAAGATCCTTCGACTGACCGACTTCTGCCAAAAACTCAGATCCCGATTCCTGGAAGAGATTCTCAAGTTCCTCTTGTTATAACGAATGATCAGAATCCTTCTACTATTCAAATTCCTTCATCTCCAATTCTATTTGGTTCCTTGAATGCTGTAAATCCTCTGAAGCCTACGAAGAGAGTTGTGTTTAATAAAGGGGAACCTGGTATGTATTGGTCCCCTGTTGAAACTATGGAGCTTTCCAAAGGTTTTAATCAAACTCTTATTGGCAAATGTGCCTATGGTAGACCCTCACTGGGTGTGGTAAAAGAGTTTATTAATTCTAGATGGTTATTGAAGGGGGAATTTTCTGTAGGAGTGCTTGATCCGAGGCATGTACTGATTAGATTTTCTTTGTATGAGGATTATGTGAAACTATGGCTAAAGGATAATACGTACATTGAGGGTTACCTCTTTCGTTTCTTCAAATGGTTTCCAGAATTCTATCCTGGGATTGAGCCTCCTGTTGTACCAGTATGGATATCTTTGCCAGGTCTTCCAATCCATTTGTTTAATAGAGAGAGTCTGAGGGACATATTGAGTCCAGTTGGTAGAATTTTGGTGATAGACAATGCTACTCTAAATCTCTCTAGGCCTGGTGTAGCCAGGGCTTGTGTGGAAATGAATCTTCTGGCCAGTAATCCTAGGAGATTCTGGTTAGACATGGGGGGAGTGAGTGGTCGCTGGCAGAGGATAGTATATGAAAAGGAGTATAAATATTGTCCTGCTTGTCTTAAGCAAGGGCATGATGAAATATTGTGCAGAAGAAAGAAGAAAGTGGAAGGTGATGCCTCTGAGAATAAGCAAACAACTGAACATGTTTTTAACAAGGATGAGGAATGGAGGAAAAAGAAAGGAAAAGCTATTGTTATAGATGGGCTGAGTGTGCATCCCAGAAAGGAATATAGACAGAAATCCATGAATCAAACTACTGCTGTGGAGAATAACTTTGTTGTACTGAATGAGGAGGTTGGAATGGAGGAAATGGATAATGGCAGGAATTTACCTGAAAGCTTACCTGAAAAGGTTATTGAAAATGGATTATCTTCTGTTATTATGGTGAATATTGATAATGCTGCAAATCCAAATATTACAACTGTTGATGCTGAGGTGGGAAATGCAAGGGTGATTGGAATGGAGGATATGGAAAATGGTAGGAATATGGCTGTATTGGGGCAGACATTCAGTGCTGATAAGAGTCCTGATATTGGAGCATCTGTTGCTGATAAACTGATTACTGATCCAGTTCCACAGGAGATGATCAATGTGTGTAATATTGCAAATGCTGCTTTGATTAATGATGTTGTGGGAGTTGAGGTTGGGTCTCTTGATATTTCCCCAATGGTTGTGGATTGTGGAAATCAAGAGGGTGATGGCACTGATAATGTTGGCATCAGTTTGGAATCTCCTATTCTGCCAGATCATGAAAGTACTAACTTGGAGATTTCTTACTCTTCATCTCCTATCTTTTTGCCTGTTGCTAATGAGGTGGTTAATGTGGGAGATATTGATGGAAACAATGTTAATATAGGGGAAAAACTAGTTCCTCTTAATTAGAGTTTGAATGATGTCAACCTAATGGAAGTTCTTGGAGAGTGTAAAACTCTTTATGCTCAATCCTTGGGTTCTTCCTTTTTAGTTGAAAATGGAATGACTGTTATAAGAGGGAGTCAGAAGTCTTTAGATGATCAGAATGGTTTGGTTAGAGTAAGAGAACCTCCAGATAAAGGTTACTACTCTGATCAGGCTAGTTCTAGGACTCAGAAGGTTGTAAATGTTGATTCTGATAATTCTGGTAGCTCTTTGGATGGAAATGAGGATGATAATGGATTTAGTTCCAGTGGTGTCCACTCTTCTATGAATTTATGATTAATTTTCTATCATGGAATATGAGAGGGGCAGGTAAAGATGCTAAGAGGAGGAGATTAAAGAAACTCATTAAATTGCATGATGTTTGTCTTGTTGCAATTCAAGAGCCCAAACTGTTGGTGTCCAAACTGGTTCCTTTTGCTAGGAGCATTGGACTAGAGCATTTCTGTTCTAATACTTTAGCTGAAAGGAATATTTGGGTTTTATGGGATGAGAGAATCAAATTGAAGGTAATGTTTGAACATGTTCAAGTACTGACTGTGGAAATTACATTCATGAATTCACTTATTCTTTGGGTTTCTGTTGTATATGCTAGTTGTGATCTTTTTGAGAGAAGGTCCTTATGGTCACATTTGTTGAGTATAGATGTTCCTCCTAAGGTTCCTTGGATGGTAGTTGGTGATTTCAATACCATTTTATCTTCTGCTGAAAGATTGGGAGGAGCTTTTCCTTCTTTGCTATCTATGGAGGAGTTTGGTGACTTTTTGGATCACAGGGGTTTGTTGGATGCTGGTTTTGTTGGAAATAAATTTACTTGGTGTGATAATAGAACTGGGGTTACAAGAATGAAGCAGAGGCTGGATAGAGCTCTGATTAATGCTTATTGGAATCTGGAATTTGACAGCATGGAAGTGGTTCATCTGGCAAGAGGTTCCTCTGATCATAGTCCTTTATTATTGAAAATTATGGATAGTCCTATACAGAAAAGAATTTCCTACTTTAGATTTCAAGATATGTGGTGTGATCATGAAGATTTTCTGGCTCTAATTAAATCTAAGTGGACTGGACAGTATTCAAATAACCCAGTGTCAAATGTGTTCATCAAAATGAAATATTTGAAGACTCACATGAAGTTGTGGAATAAAGAGGTTTTTGGTAATCTTTTTGAAAAGTTGAAAGAGCTTGAACAAAAAACTAGTGAAATTGAACTGGAATTAGATCATAACTTTTCTGATTCCAAAGCTTTGGAGTTAGAAATGGTTAAAGGTGAGATGGATGATTGGTTGAGAAGAGAGGAAGCCTACTGGAAGCAAAAGTCAAATGTGAAATGGGCTATTCAAGGGGAGAGGAATACCAGATTTTATCATTCTATTGCTAAAAGTAAAGTTAGCAGGAATAAAGTTTCAAGAATCAAGAATAAAGAAGGAGTATGGGTATATGGTGATAAGCAGGTGGCTGATGTTGCTGAGGAATTCTATGCTGATCTTTATAAGTCTGAGGAACATATCATCAAAGATCATATTTTTGATGTCATTCCAAAGCTTATCAGTAAAGAGGATAATGAGAGGCTTACTGCTGAAGCTACTTTGGAGGAAGTGAAAGATGTTGTTTTTTCTATGGCTATAGAGAGTGCTCCTGGACCGGATGGTATGTCTGGTAAATTCTTCCAATTTGCCTGGGATATTATTAAAGTTGATGTGGTTATAGCTATTAACTTTTTGCTTAAAGGAGGTTTTATGCCCAAATCTGTGAATTCCACTTTATTAGTCTTGATTCCTAAGAAGGAGGGGCCTAGTTCTTTTTCAGATTTCAGACCTATAAGCCTATGTAATTTCTTGTATAAGATTTTTACAAAGCTTCTCAACAATAGATTGTCTCTTTTGCTTCCTGATTTAATATCTGAGGAACAACATGGTTTTGTTAAAGGAAGAGGAATTAGTGACTGTGTGGCTTTGGGACAATTGCTTGTTGGAGAATTGAACAGGAAGGTTGAAGGTGGAAATATGGTTATGAAATTGGATATGATGAAAGCATATGACAGGATGGAATGGGATTTCTTGCTGAAGGCTCTGGTTAGTTTTGGCTTTTCTGATTTGTTCAACCAAATTATTTTGAACTGTCTGAAAAGCCAATTCTTTACTATATGTTTAAATGGACAAAGATATGGCTATTTTGCTAATTCAAGAGGGCTAAGGCAGGGAGATCCTATCTCTCCCACTTTATTCATCTTGGCTGAGGAAGTATTAAGTAGAGGGCTGAGGAACATTTATCATCAGAATTTGGTAAAACATTTTCATATTGGGAGAGGAACAATTATTGTGAGTCACCTATTGTTTGCTGATGATACTCTGATTTTTCTAAGGGGTAACAAAAAGTCTGTATTGAATGTCCTGCAGTTTATTGATCTGTATGAATCAAGCTCTGGCCAAAAGGTTAACAAATTGAAAAGTGCAATATTTTGTTCTAAGCTAATTCCCTTGTCTAGAAGGAATAGACTGGCTGCTCAGGTGGGAATTCCTTTTAAAGATTGTCCTTTTACTTATCTGGGCTGTCCTATTATAAGAGGAAGGATTAAGAAATGCTATTTTGAAGATGTGGTGAACAACTTCAGGAAAAGAATTGAGGGTTGGTATGCCAAACTGTTATCTGGTATGGGAAGAATTGTGCTGATACAATCAGTACTTAGTTCAATCCCTATTCATATATTGGCTTGTCTGAATATTCCAAAAGGTGTTTTGAGTAAGCTGAACTCTCTGATTGCTGATTTCATTTGGTCAAATCAGATTGGTTTTAAAAGAAGACATTGGGTTTCATTGAATGATGTTTCTAAACCCAATATAGAAGGTGGTTTGGGGATTAGAAGTTTTGAGGACATTCAAACATCATTTAGAATCAAGCAGGTATGGGGAATTTTGAATGGCTCTTCTTTGTGGGCCAAAGTTTTTAAAGAAAAGTTTTTTCAGGGGAAACATATGATTAGATGTGAATACACTGCTGCTGGTCATTCTTTTAGAATTCTAAAACCTTGGTTCAATTTCACAGTACAGAATTCCTTGAAAATTGTTGGAAATGGACAGCATACTGATTTTTGGTGTGATTCATGGTTGGAGTCTGGACCCTTAATTTTTAGAGTGGAAAATCAACCATTGTTTTTCCCCAAGATTAATGAATTATGGAATGGTGTGGAATGGCAGCTGGATAAGGTAGCTGAATGGCTTAATCCTCAGCTTTGTTTTGAGATTGAAAGTGTGGTTCTGGTGAAGTCTGATACAGATGATAGACTTATATGGAGGCATACCAACTCAGGTTGCTTTACTGTTAAGTCTGCTTGGAATCAAACTAGGAAGAAGGGGATTCAAAATGATATAGTTAAAGGTATTTGGCAGCAGAAAAT
Organism: Ilex paraguariensis; assembly: GCA_963454935.2. Lineage (NCBI taxonomy): Eukaryota > Viridiplantae > Streptophyta > Magnoliopsida > Aquifoliales > Aquifoliaceae > Ilex > Ilex paraguariensis. The sequence goes on from CAUOFW020001096.1 coordinate 130,203, forward strand.
TTTTCCTAGTGCTCAATTGTGCACTTGGAAAATTTTTAAAAAAGCCTTGACTACTGATGATAGAATTCAGAAAGTGGGAGTAGCTTTGGCTAGTAAATGTGTAATGTGTGGTAAAGCTGGGGAAACTACAGATCATCTGTTTATTGATTGTTCTTTAGCTACATCTGTCTGGAGGAAAATTGCTGCAATTATGGGATTTGATAGTTTATCAGGTGATTCTCCTTTATGCAGATTTATGAGATTGCTCAGAAGTTTTAAAAACCCTTCTCTCAGTCACAGTTTAATTAGGGGGGTATCTATGTTAATTTTTTGGTCTCTGTGGAAGGAAAGATGCAGAAGAAAGTATGAGGGAGTTTTTTTTAATGCACATGCAATATTCCTACAAGTTATTAATACTTTGAAATGGCAGGCTTTCATTATTAAGCCTGGAGTAAATGATGATTGTAAGGGTCAAGATCTTCTGGCAGAGTTGAAAATTAGAAATCCTTATTCATTAATTACTAAGGTCAAATGGATTAGTTGGGTATTTCCTCCTACAAATGTTTTAAAACTTAATGTTGATGGTGCCTCTAAAGGAAAGACTGGATTATCAGGAGGAGGAGTAGTGGTAAGGAACCATGCAGGGAGAGTTATTACAGCTGCTGCTTGTTTTTATGGGTTTGGTTCAAACATGTTAGCTGAATGTATGGCATTGTTTGATGGTTTACTGTTGATCCTGCAGCATGGTTTATCAGATTCTCTGATTTTGGTGGAGTCTGATTCTCAAATTCTAGTTCAAATGGTGAAAGGTCTGGCTGCTATTCCATGGAAGTTGCAAGATCTGTTAAAGAGGATTAAACTGTTATTTGGAATGATGAATTTGCAGATTTCACACATTTACAGAGAAGCTAATGGATTGGCTGATTTTTTAGCTTCTTTTGCTGTTCATTCAAAAACATATACTGAATTCTCTGGCAGTAATGTATTGCCAGTGGCTGGAAGGTTAATTCTGCAACAAGACCAGACTGGTTTACCTAATGTCAGATTGAAAAGAATACTTTGTAAGCAAAGGAAGGGAATTGGTTGATTAAAATGATTGTCTGAGTTTGAGTAGGGCTGTAGAAGAAAGTTGCCAAACAGATTATCCATCAGATATTTGCAAATCCCAATATCAGTTGGGGTCCTCTTTCACTCTGCTTCTTCTGTGCATGTATCTGGACTGACCTAGGCAGATTGGTTGACCTCAGTTGGAATTTGTGAGGAGTTTCAGCTGCTGGAGGATGAATGAAGGTTGGCAGACTGTTGGAGTTCTGGATGGGAATTCTAAACCTGCATTTCTTCCTGTTCAAAAACTTGGAATTTTTGCAGTTCCTAATGCTGGTCTGGAAGAGGATGTTTACCAGAAAAAGAAGACTGTATATAGGGACCATGTTGCAAAAATTACTTTTTTGTCCTTATATAGTTTTCCTTTGTAATTTGGTTTACAGTTACTGTTTTTTCTTTAAACAGTACTGCTTTGCTTCTTGTAATTTCTGCATTTTTCTGGAATAAAATTTCTCCTTTTATCAAAAAAAAAAAAAAAAAAAAAGGGTTTAGGGTTTAGGGTTTAGGGTTTAGGGTTTTAGGGTTTTAGGGTTTAGGGTTTTAGGGTTTAGGGTTTAGGGTTTAGGGTTTAGGGTTTAGGGTTTAGGGTTTTAGGGTTTTAGGGTTTTAGGGTTTAGGGTTTAGGGTTTAGGGTTTAGGGTTTAGGGTTTAGGGTTTAGGGTTTTAGGGTTTAGGGTTTAGGGTTTAGGGTTTAAGGGTTTAGGGTTTAGGGTTTAGGGTTTAGGGTTTAGGATTTCGGAGGCAGTTATTTCATTCTAGAGACTTTATTTCTTTTTCCAGATCTTCTTGTTTTCCATCTGATTCTTCACTATATTGTTGTGAAATCTTTGATTCCTACTGTCGTATTGATTGATTTAGCATGGTTTTAGCCCAAGAACACAATCAAATTCCACCAAAACCTCCAGACATTACCAAAAACTTTGCCTCCTTGTTCAAGAAATCTGCTCCGATTGAAAATGCTCCAACAATCCCTATCACTTCAGAATTTAATTCCTTAACAATTGTAGATCCTTTGGGAGGGAATAACACCATCTCTATGCCTCTTATTTCTCAAGTGAATCAAACTAAGCCGACTGTTCGTCTGGCCTCTGTTCTTCCTGCGAATGTATCGACTGCTGTAAATGATCAGAGTTCTTCATCTGGGTTAGGATATCATGTTCCTATTGAATCTGTTATTGATCGAAACACACAGAGAGTGCTTATGAATCCTCCACCTTCTCTAATCCCCCAATCCATTCCTTTGGAAATTCTTGAATCCTCGATGGATCGAAATCTGAACAAATCTCAAATCCCTGCTTCTGATAAAGATACTCAGATTCCAATAGTCATTTCGAATTCTCAAATTCCTTCAGGTAGTCAAAATCCTGCGTCTAATATTGTTTTTGGTTCCTTAAATTTGGTGAATCCTCCTAAAACTGCAAAGAGGGTAGTCTTTAACAAAGGGGAGCCTGGGATGTATTGGTCCCCCAATGAAACCTTAGAACTTTCTAAAGGTTTTTGTCAAACTCTTATTGGCAAATGTGCCTATGGTAAACCTTCTCTGGGTGTGGTGAAAGAATTTATCAAGTCTCGATGGCTTCTGAAAGGGGATTTCTCTGTAGGTGTGTTAGATCAGAGGCATGTACTGATCAGATTTTCTCTCTATGAGGACTATGTTAAAGTGTGGCTGAAGGATACAACATACATTGAGGGTTATCTCTTCAGGTTTTTTAAATGGTTTCCAGAGTTTTATTCTGGGATTGAGCCACCTATTGTACCTGTATGGGTATCCTTACCTGGGCTTCCAATCCATTTATTCAACAGAGAAAGTCTGAGAGATATTTTAAGTCCAATAGGCAGGATTCTGGTGATAGATAATGCTACCCTTAGCCTTTCTAGACCTGGGGTAGCCAGGGCCTGTGTTGAGATGAATCTTCTAATCAACAATCCTAAGAGATTCTGGTTAGATATGGGAGGTGTTAGTGGCAGATGGCAAAAGATAGTGTATGAAAAAGAGTACAGGTATTGTCCTGCTTGTCTTAAGCAGGGGCATGATGAAGTGCAGTGTAGAAGGAAGAAGAAAGTGGAAGATGATATTTTTGATAAGAAGCAGGAGGCAGGGAATAATATTCCTCAGGATGAGGAGTGGAAGAAGAAAAAAGGTAAAGCTATGGCTACAGATGGTCTGAGAGGACAGTCTAGAAAGGAATACAGACAGAAATCTAACCCTCAAACTACTGCTGTGGGGAATAGTTTTTCTGTTTTAAATGAGAATACTGTTATAGAAGAGCAAGATATTGGGAAGGAAATGAATGTAAATGAACAGGAAATAATACCAGACAAGGTCACTAATAATGAAGGATCTCCTTCTATTCAGGAGATTGGTATTGGAGATGTTGAAATACAGGGGAAGGATGTTAGAAAGGATACTGTCATTCTGGAGAACCCTCAGGCAAGCTTTGAATGTGGTACTCAAGGAGTTGGCATTACTAATAATGCTGATATCAGATTGGAGGGAATACAACAAGAGAATAGTCCAGGAGTAACTATTGCTTCTGAATCTAGAAATCAAATTCCCATAAATACAGTCACTGTGGGGGCTACATTGGAGGTAAATTCTTTTTCCTCCCCTATTCCATTAACTCCTATTAATGAGGAGATCAATGTTGGAGTTCCTGTAATTGAGGTTGTTAATAATGACAATATGGTGGTTTATGAAAATATGGAGATTTTGGGAGAATGTAGGAATTTTTATGCTCCATCAATGGATTCATCTTTCCTTTTGGAACATGGATTTGTTGTTAGAAAAGGAAGCCAAAATTCTTTAGATGACCAGTCTGGTTTGGTTAGGATGAAAGAACCTCCAGATAAGGGTTATTTTTCAGATCAGGCTAGCTCTAGACCTCAGAGAATTGTAAATGTTGAATCTGATATTTCTGGGAGTTCTGTTGAAGAAGAGGATGAGGGTAATGGACTTAGTTCCAGTAAAGTTCCATATTCTATGAATTTATGATTAATCTCCTATCATGGAATATGAGAGGGGCAGGTAAGGATGCCAAGAGGAGGAGATTAAAGAAGCTTATTAAATTGCATGATGTTTGTTTGGTTGCAGTTCAAGAGCCTAAATTACTGATCTCTAAATTGGTTCCTTTTGCTAGGAGTATTGGTTTAGAGCACTTCTGTTCTAATGCCCTTGCAGAAAGGAAAATTTGGATTTTATGGGATGAGAGAATCAAGTTGAGAATCTTATTTGAACATGATCAAGTATTGACTGTGGAAATAACTTTTCTGAATTCAATTATTTTTTGGATCTCAATTGTATATGCTAGTTGTGATCCTTTTGTAAGAAGGTTATTATGGGATCATTTGTTGGGAATTGATGTTCCCTCTGATGTCCCTTGGATGGTGGTTGGTGATTTCAATTCAATCCTCTCTTCTGATGAAAGATTGGGGGGAGCCCCTCCTTCTCTGCTGTCTATAGAGGATTTTGGTGATTTTGTAAATCATAGGGGTTTGCTGGATGCTGGTTTTGTGGGCAATAAATTTACCTGGTGTGATAACAGGAATGGGGGCATCAGAATGAAGCAGAGGTTGGACACAGCTCTGATTAATGCTTGCTGGAATTTGAAATTTGATAGTATGGAAGTGGCTCATTTAGCAAGGGGCTCCTCTGATCATAGCCCTTTATTGATGAAAATCATGGATGCTCCTGTACAGAAAAGACTCTCTTATTTTAGATTTCAAGACATGTGGTGTGATCATGAGGGATTTTTTGATCTGATTAAAGCAAATTGGGGAGGGCACTATTCAGAGAATCCAATGTCAAATTTGTTCATCAAGATGAAATATTTGAAGGCTCATATGAAGATGTGGAATAAAAATGTGTTTGGAAATCTCTTTGACAAATTGAGAAATCTGGAGCAAAAAATAAGTTTGTTGGAACAGGAGGTAGATCAGAGTTTTTCTGATTCACAAGACATAGAGTTAAAAGCTGCTAAGAATGAGATGGATGATTGGCTAAGAAGAGAAGAAACTTATTGGAAGCAAAAGTCAAATATAAAATGGGCTGTACAGGGGGAAAGGAATACCAGATTTTACCATTCTATTGCTAAAAGTAGAATGGTTAGGAATAAAGTCTCAAGAATCAAGAATAAAGAAGGGGTATGGGTATGTGGGAATAAGCAAGTGGCTGAGGTAGCTGAGGAATTTTATGTTGATCTTTACAAGTCTGAAAGGCATATCATCAATGAACAAATTTTTGTTGATGTTATTCCTAAGCTCATCAGTCAAGAGGATAATGAGAGGCTCACAGCTGAAGCCACTTTGGAGGAATTGAAAGATGTGGTCTTCTCAATGGCAGTTGAAAGTGCCCCTGGGCCTGATGGTATGTCTGGTATGTTTTTTCGATTTGCCTGGGATATTATTAAAATAGATGTGGGCAGAGCTGTTAACTTTTTGCTAGCAGGAGGTGCAATGCCTAAATCTGTGAATTCCACTTTGTTAGTATTGATTCCTAAGAAGGAAAATCCATGTTCATTTGCTGATTTCAGACCTATAAGCTTATGTAATTTCTTATATAAGATCTTTACAAAGCTTCTGAATACTAGACTTTCTTCCCTTCTTCCTGCTTTAATTTCTGAAGAACAACATGGCTTTGTACAAGGCAGAGGTATTGGAGATTGTGTGGCCTTGGGACAGTTGCTTGTTGGAGAATTAGACAGAAAGGTGGATGGTGGGAATATGGTTATGAAATTGGATATGATGAAAGCATATGACAGGATGGAATGGGATTTTTTGTTGAGGGTACTGGCTGGCTTTGGCTTTTCTGATTTGTTTAATCAAATTATTTTGAATTGTTTGAGTAGCCAATTCTTTACCATTTGTTTAAATGGCCAAAGATATGGTTATTTTGCTAATTCAAGGGGGTTAAGACAGGGAGATCCTCTCTCCCCTTCCTTATTCATCCTGGCTGAGGAAGTGCTGAGTAGAGGGCTAAGAAGAATTTATCACCAGAATTTGGTGAAACATTTCCATATTGGGAGAGGAACAACAATTGTTAGCCATTTGCTATTTGCTGATGATACTCTGATTTTTCTAAGAGGTAATAAATCCTCTGTAGTGAATGTTTTGCAATTTATTGAGTTGTATGAATCATGCTCTGGACAGAAGGTTAACAAAATGAAAAGTGCTGTCTACTGCTCCAAGCTGATCTCTCTAGCTAGAAGAAATAGGCTGGCTGCTGTGATGGGGATTCCTTTGAAGAATTGTCCTTTTACCTATTTGGGATGTCCTCTTATCAGAGGTAGAGTTAAGAAATGTTACTTTGAAGAGGTGGTGAACAGCTTTAGAAGAAGACTTGAGGGTTGGTATGCCAGACTTCTCTCTGGAATGGGAAGAGTGGTATTGGTGCAGTCAGTACTTAGCTCAATTCCCATTCATATTTTGGCTTGTTTGAATATTCCAAAAGGTATTTTAAGTAAGCTGAACTCTCTTATTGCTGATTTTATTTGGTCTAATCAAATTGGATCCAGGAGGAGACATTGGGTGTCACTTAATGATATTTCTAAGCCCAGAATAGAAGGTGGCTTGGGAATTAGAAGTTTTGATGAAGTCCAGATGGCATTCAGAGTAAACAAGTATGGGGCATTCTAAAGGGTTCTTCTTTGTGGGCCAAAGTCTTTCAAGAGAAGTTTTTTCAAGGCAAGCATATGCTAAGATGTAGCAGCAGTGGTGCAGGTTTATCATTTAATGTCTTGAAGCCTTGGTTCAATTTACAGTACAGAATTCTTTCAAAATGTTAGAAATGGTCATAACACTGATTTTTGGTGTGATTCATGGTTGGAAACTGGCCCCTTGATTCTTAGAATGGAGAATCTTCCATTGATCTTTCCCAAGATAAAAGAATTATGGAATGGGGTAACATGGCAGCTAAATGAGGTTGCTGAATGGCTTAATCCTCAATTATGTTCTGAAATTGAAAAGGTGGTTTGTGAGATCTGAGGAATCTGATAAGCTTATTTGGAAGCATACTACTTCAGGTGAATTTACTGTAAAATCTGCATGGAATCAGCTCAGGAAAGTGGGGAACCAAATGCTATTGCTAAAGGCATATGGAAAAGAAAATTTTTCCTAGTGCTCAACTTTGCACTTGGAAAATTTTCAGAAAG
>CAUOFW020001097.1:0-57500 GCA_963454935.2 Ilex paraguariensis
AGCTCCCAAATTGGTCTACTCCGCTGACTTGGATATGACCAAGCAGGTTATTTAAAACAGTTGATTTCCTTCACTTGGATTGTATCTCATGAATTTGAAACTCATCACAAATGTTGTGATATTCCTTTGTGACGTTGTAGATGATGCACAAAAGTGAATTTATGCACAACCAATCAAGTAACTAATATAGATAATAAATGCAATAAATATAAAGAAGAGATTAACACAGACATCACATATATAGAGTGGTTAAGTTAGGGTGACCAACTCCAATTTTTAACAGCGGCAACGGTGGCCAGATAACTTTATTGATAAAGTAGTAGGTGAGCGAGAGAGAGGGATCAAAAATAAGCTCTGGGTGTGGAGACGTAGCTTTGAGAAATGTAGCTATGTAAAATGTGTGTGGAGATGTGCCCCTCTCGTGTGGAGAGGACTTACAATTTACAGACAGAAAACCTTGGTTAAAACGGTGACGTAATGAATAGGTCACTAGCTTTTCGGAGATGATAGCTACAACTAGGATAGATACAATTAAAGGTAGTGTTAATCTCTAAAAGCTGCTATCCCGGTAATTACTCCCACATGCGCTAATCTTTCTGGACTTCTTTGAACTTTGGACTAGGCCGGATCTAAGAGCTAGGCTTGATCTACTGTGCAGCTTATTTTGAGCTTACTTAATTAATTGGGTCTAACCAAATTAAATCTGGGCTGATCAATTGTTATGGGTCTTTGACTTAGGTACTATATACGTTTAATTTTTTTTCATTCTTATTCTGATCTGGTACACAAAAATTGGATGGAACTATATAATAATTTGAATTACATTTCATTGAAAATTTGGTGTCCTCTTCAAACTCTGGGGCTTCTAGTTTCCTCTCGTGGTGTCTTTTTTTTCAGGTTTTGCCATTGAATTGATGTGTGAATGGTTTTTTTTTCTTAGTTCTACATTTTGATTTGTATGGATAGATGAGTATCTAGAATTTTTATTTTTTTTTGATTCAGAATACTCTGAAATATGACTGTTAGTGTTTTTAATCAAAGCTTATGGCTTTTGCTATTTGTTTAATTTTTTTAATACTCTCAAAATACATCAAACATTATTATATGTTTAACTTTTTCATTCTTATGTCGATCGGTACACACAAATTTTCTCCGGATCCCTATAAAATGTATTCAAGAACACAATCTAATTTTCATCATGGTATGGTGCTTCGGTCGGTTCTACTGGGTAGCAACAATGGAAACAAGCACTACTCCATTGGGTGACAATTAAATTCCACAAAAAAAAAAAAAAAATTGTATTTAATTTAATTATGTTTGTTGTTGTTCGCCTTCAAACTATCGCCATTTTTTTTTTTTGTTTATTGCTGCAACTTTATTTTACAACAAATTTCGTGCAATCGGCAAACCCCTCTTGAAAAATCGTATCACTGATCAACTAGCACTGTACGCAGCTGATGAGATATGGTCTGTGGGGAACAGGTAAGAAGACCTTACTCTTGGTTTTGTCTCTATCTAGATGTAAGTTGATTTCAGAATTATTGTACTTAGATTGTGTGAAAAAAGTGTGAAAATGCATTTCATTTTTTAGGTAGCGTTCTCTTTAATGATATGCTATAATAATGCCAAGGTAGGACTTAATTGTCACTAAAAGTTAGCGTGAGGGAGTATAAGGTGGTCAACATTATAATGTCTTCCCTTTGAATTCAGTTGTCTGACAAATTTTATATAAAAACTCAGACTTGAGGATTTTAGCTTTTCTATTGTAAGAATATGATAAAATAAGGTGACGTATGAATTTGAAACAAAATACTATATAGTTTGTTATTATCTTTGCGCCATTTTCTTGACTTAGTATTCTAATCTAGCGTGATTTGAAATAAGATAGCAGCATGACAAATGCCACGACCTATTTTAGGCTTACAGATGTTTGTAGGATCAGGAGGTTGAAATATATACAACTTAAGTGTGAGATCTCTAATGCTCTGTTTTGTAAAATAGAAAAAAGGAAAGATAGAAGTTAGAAAAATTGAAAGTTAGAGAAATAAATAAAATATCATATCAGGTAATGAAGAAAAAAATATGAAGTATGGAAAAGTAGATGGATTAATTTTTGTTCTACCTCACCCAAATCAATTCCTCTAAAATCGAAAGGAAAGTGGATGAATAGTTAATTATTTGTGTTGAAATGTATCTTATTTCTTTATATATCTTTTTATATATACATAAATAATGTATACATTAATTTTATAAAAAAATACAATAATAAAATATGTATATATATATTTTAAATAATTTTAAAATAAAAAAAATTAAAAATATTTTAAATTAAAAAAATATTTTTTCTATTTTAACTAGGGGAGAAAATTTTTCACTCAACATAATGACAAGACTCAAACTCGAAATGAATTTTATGACATGACTTGATTAACTCGAACACAAAAATAAACAGGTTAACTCGTAACTCGGCACGACATAATTAGTTAAATGAGTTGAGTTAAGTGTGACTAATGTTCGACACAAACCTGTAATGACTCAACACAAATCTGACAGGACAAGACTCGATTTTCACTCCTAATCTTAGCTAACACAAAAAAAATATGTATATTTAGTCATTTTTATTTTTTATCAATCCAACCAAACATAAAAGAAGGAAAGCATATCATTCCTATTTTTTTTCTTTAAAAGATAGAAAATGTATCCTCTTATTTTTTATCCTCCTTACTTTTCATCCTTCCTACTAAACGGAGTATAAATAAAAACTCACTGCATAATTTTCACCCTTCAAACTTGTTATAGAGTTGATGAGTACGTTGTTGCAAGTTTTGATGTTTTTAAGATTCCCTGAATAATTGGTATGCATAGATTTCAATGCATAGTTGCATCATAAAATGTTTATCAATGTAACTATAATTCTGAGAATGCACTAATTCAAAATCAAAATCAAAATTCACATTAATTTGAGTGCAACGCATGTGGATATCAATTAATAATATTAAAATACACCAACACAATGTATTTTGGAAAGCTTTCAGGGCAAAAAACTTTATTTTCCTCAAAGATAGAGTTTCCAAATGAAATTCTCATTTCCATCAGCTAAACAACATCCCATGTCTCTGAATATGCCCTATCCCATATGCAAACTTTGCTCCATGATCAGACGATAGCCACTCTTAATAGTGAAGATACCAGATTTCGTGTAGTGTCATACTAGAGTGCCAGCTGGAAGTCAATCACAGATGGGAATAGCTGCAATGCTCTTTGCTTCAAGCTCTAATAGCTTAGCAAGATCCCAACATTTCTTTTCTTTGTCAATTCAGTGTACTTACCAACGCATCATCAGATAAAGCTTGTAAAGGACTGAACACATTAAAAGTTATTGGAAGTGGTATCCACTTATCCTTCTTAGCACACAACCCTTTCCCGATACCTATTCTCCACCTCATGCCCGATTGTGTAACCTTTCTTGAATCCATTATAGAGAACCATGTAAATGAAGGGTTAGAGCCCAAATAGGCATCCAAGAAAGAAGAAAAAGGGAAGTATTTTGCCTTGAGAAGTGCAGCTAAAGATGAAGTTGGAATCTTGGTAATTATCCATACTTATTTTGCCAAGAGAGCCAGATTAAAAGCTTTGGGATTTCGAAATCTTAAACCCCCTCTTGCTTTTGGAGTGCAAAGTTTATCCCAAGAAACCCAATGAATCTTCCCCGCATCCTCTGTACCTCCCCACCAAAATTTTGCTCCGCCACCCTTGCACCTTCTGCCAAACCCTTTGTTGGATTGAGTCGAACACTTCACGCTTTGATCACCCAATTATTGATGACAACCCCAAATATTTCTCATGCTTTTCTACCACAGGGATTCATAAAGTTTTAGTCACAATGGCCCTATCAGTTGTACTCACATTTGGGCTGAAGACTAAAGCAAATTTTGAGAGATTAATACTCAGGCCCAAAGCCTTCTCATATACTGATAATACTTCCATAATGGTTTGACAATTCATTTCATGGGCCCTTACATATACGAGGCTATGGTTTGACAATTCATTTCATTGGCCCTTACATATAAGAGGCTATCATCCGCAAATAGAAAATGAGAAAATGCTGGTCCCTTGCATCCAATCGCAATTCCATTCTAGGTTCCTTCTTCTTTACTATTCCTTAGTAATGCCATCAGACCTTCCAAACAAAGTAGAAAAAGATAAGGTGGCAACCGATCACCTTGCCTCATTCCTCTATGTGGCCTGAAATAACCCATTTAATCACCATTGAGTTGGAGTGAATAGGAGATTGTTTTGACACAATTCGTAACCACTTCAATTCAACGCACTGCAAAACTCAATTTTCTCATAATTTCTTCCAAAAAAAACACCACTCAACTGAATTGTACACCTTCCTCATATCTAGATTGATTGACATGTACCCATTTCTACCTTTACTCTTATTTTTGAGAAAATGGTTCAATTCGTAGGCTATTAACACATTATCTATTATTAATCGTCCAGGGATAAACGCATTTTGATAGTCAGAAATAATAATTTGGAGAATTATAAAAGTGGGGAGACTTAGATCCACGACATGTGTACACTAAAAGTGAGAGAAACCCACTAACCTGTGAAACCGGATTTATTGTATGAGTCTAATATACGTTTTGATAGATCTTAATTATTTGTGATAGATCCCAAATAATATTAGTATCACTTATAATACTGGTGTTACCGCCTCAAAGATGGTAATTACCCTTATAATAGTGGTAATCAGTCAAAAGGTGATAGCTTAACCACTAATAACAGTAATTTTACATCAAGGGATGATAATTTCATCTCAAAATAATCTTAAATTTCATCAATTTAATATTTAATTTGAACAGCTTATCCAATTCATATTTAATTTCATCAATTTAAAATTTTATTTTATAAAATTAGCACCAAACCTTAATTTTATTCAATTAATATTCAATTCATCAAATTAACACCGAATTGACCTTCAATTTTAGCAAATTAACATTTGAATTTACCAATTCAAAATTTAATTTTGTGAACATAACAATAAATTGACCATTAATTTCATCAATTTAACATTAATATTCTATTTTATACAATTAACATTTTATTCAACAAATTAAAATTAAAATGAGCTTCAATGTCACTCAATTATCAGTAGAATTCATCAATTCAATGTTAAATTTCATCTCATTAATGCCAACTTGACCTTCAATTTTTTTTGGTAACATTTAATTTAATCAATTCATACTTGGAAAAGAAAAAAATGTTGAATTGATGAAAGAATACTAATAAATAAAATAAAAAATAAATTTAAAGCTAATTTAATGAAAATGAATTTGGAATTGATAATCAATTTGGAGTTCATTTCACTAAATGGAATCAATTGAATGCTCATTTGATTATGTTAATAATAATTTGATGAAATTGAAAGTCATTTTAGTGTTAATTTGGTTTTCATTTGATGAAGTTGAATGTTAATGTAAGTAAATCTAATTTTAATTTGAAGATCTTAATTTTTGATTTAATACAATATGAATTTGATGAAATTGAAGGTCAAGTTGGTATTAATTTGAAGAAATTATATTTTAGATTGATAAAAATAAATGGTAATTGAATGAAAATGGATGATGTTCCGAGATACTACCTCTTGGATAAATTTTTAATTGTTTGGGATCTATCAAAAATATTTGTGATCCATCCCAAACTCAAAATGGAGATGAAGTTACAACACAATTTGTGTTAACTACCAAAAACAATTAAGTTCAAGATTTTTAGGATCGATTCCAAACATTGCACTAGTATTTTAAGGTATATCCCATATATTTGTGATAGATCCCAAACTCTTGGGATAGATCGCAAACATTCTAGACCATTATGGAGATAATCTCAAATGATTTGAACTTAATAATCAAATGTGGTAAGTTTACCTCAAAGGATTGCAGCCTTACTATAAAAAATTGTAACATGGCCTCACCTCTACATGATATAAGATAACCACTTAATCCCTTAGGCCCATAACATTTGTAATATTAAACACAAACTCCCTAAAATTTGTACACACATAACACGTAGACCTTTGTTGTCAAAGTCCGTTAGTATATCCATTAATAAATTACACCCCTGAAGTTTGTAGGCATATAATATTTAGACCTCTCAAATTTAAAATATTATAATTAGGCCCCTTATTAGTTAAATAACTAACATAATATATTAAATGGCCAAATTGCCCCAATTACAGATAAAAGATATTGCGTACATTACAGTTTGACCTCTTGTTTGATTTTTTAGTTTTATTCCTATAGATAGTATAATTTTATGCACATAAGTGTTGAATTTAGTTCTTTGATATATTTATATTGATTAGTATTTTTTCCTGAAAATATTAGAATTTTGTTTGATTTTTATGTCAATGGATGATATAATAGAACAAACAAATGTGTTGATTAGGCTTATTTCATATGTTTGTATTTGATGATGGAAAAATTGACCTAAGTTGAAAAGTCCACTTAATACAAGTCCAACCCGTCCTATCAAGAGTTAAAACATTAAACATCATATAAATATAAGAATTTTTATGATTGACTAGATCTTCGATCATTAACCCTAAGCATCAATAGCACTAATTATAATTTTTTTAAGAAAAATTTGAATTTTTATTTTTAGTTTTATTTCAATATGTGACATAATAGAACATGAATTTTGATTTTAAAATTTAAAATATTTGATATTTTATCTTTAATTGGAGTATTTTTTATTCAAGTATAATATTTTTAACTTGAGAGGTCTAAGAATTTACACGCACCAAATATTAGGGGTCTAGATGTAATTTACTAACGTATATACTAATTGACATTAATGGCATGAGTCCATGTACTACGCGCGTACAAACTTCAAGTGATTTATGTATAATGTTTTAAATGTCAAGAAATCTAGGTTATTAAGTGACAAATCTCAGAAGTCTAAGTGTAATTTTTATAATCTCAAATAATTATAATCTCACTTCTGAAAGTAGTAACTTAACCTATAACCCTCGTAATTTTTCCTCTAAATGAGGGAACCTCACCTTTATGGGTATAACCTTATTTCAAAAGGTATTACCTTTGCGTCTGAAAGTAGTAATACACCCTATAATCAATGTAACTTTTCCCCGAAAGAAGGTAGTCTTACCTATATGGGTTTAACCTTACATCAACATATTATAATTTTACTTCTAAAGGTGGTGCTTTTGCCTTTGACAGTAGCAACCCAACCTATAACTGTTATAATTTTACCTCTAAAAGTAGTAACCATACATTTAACGGTTTTTGCCTTTGCCTCTAGGTCTAGTAACCTAACCAATAACCCTTGAGACTTTTCCCTTAAATTAGGTAAGCTTACATTTATGCGTGTAACCTTCCTCTAAAAATGGTACTTTGTCCTCTGAAAGTGTAAGACTCTGTAGTAGAATTAAACAATAATAATATCATATTAATATTTCATTTAGGATGAATAAAAAGATTGTAGAAATCTTGAATCATTTTTAAAAGATTGATAAAAAAATTTTGACTTTCAGGTTAAACTTAGTTTTGAAGGTATTTAAACTTGAAAATAGTGATTAGGTAGTTTTCTAAATATTTTTAGGTCAAAATAAAGTTTTCATTGGATCCAAAAGGTCGAGATAACTTGGTAAAGGTAATATGGGATATATTAAAAGCTAGAAAGTATTCCAGAATAAAAACGCATTTTACAAAAGATTTGCGTATGAAGGAATTTGACACTACCTTAGTATTTTAGTCATAACTTTTTACTCAGAACTCAGATTTAGTTGATATTTGGACAGTAAAAACAAGGCGTCAAGGGCTACAGAAGTTTATTTCACAAAGATTTCCTGAATCGACTGCTAAGCAGGTGAAAACTGCTCCGAAAATTAGAATAAAAAGTTGTCACCGTCCGAACTCTCCAAGCACAATCCGAATGGTACTCCTTACCCAAAACCTTTATTTTTCATAAAAAAAACACTGACTTTGAACCATCCAGACGCCCAATGACCATTTGGATGCTATGTTAAAAATGATCTCGCTCAATTTTAGGGTTTTTCTCTGCTTTTCACCCTATAAATACCATAAGACATTCTTTTAGCCATGTTTCATCAGTTTTCAACCCTAGGCAACTCTAGAGAGTGAGAGAGAATGAGAAAACACAAGATTCAAAAGGAATTTCCATGTTGAAACGGATCAAACACGCTAAGTTTACATAAACTACGGAATCAAGGTAGGGGATTCTTTTCAAGTTCGTTCATTGAGACTTAGGATATAATTATGTATGTTTTAAATCTTCAAGATTATTATATGTTAAATAATCTTTCATTTTTGATTTCTTTTAATTAACATATTTTTCGATCTTGATTCTTTTTCGAGTAACATATGGTTTTCAACGATATACATGTCTTGTATCCAAAAAACATTATTCTGGAATTTTTAAAATCCTAGTTTTTCCAAAATACATGTTCTATTGTGAAATCATATGGATTCCTGATTTCTAAATTCCTATTCATAATTAAATCATGTTTTCACTCAAATTACTTATCTTGTTCGAAAAAATTATGATTTTTGGTAAAACCTTAGAATTTTGAATATCAAAATTGTGAAGGTTTTTTTGATATGATCTCTTGCATATTTTTAATTTTTTTATTATTATAGTATATTGAGAATTATGCAATTGTAATACTTGAATAATTAATGAAAATTTTGATTTGTTAAAATTGTAGTTGTTGAGAAAGTTGTGGTTTCATTTCTTATATGGTTTGTTGTGACAGAGTTGAATTGTCTTCGAAAACTGCCGTAGAATTTTAAAGTTTAGTCCATCCCAATGTAGGTGAGATATTTGCCTAACACTTGTAGTGAATTATTGTTTATGATAGCAACCACTATTGTTCACGTAAATTTGAGGTTGAGGGATGGTATACTTTTCTTTGGAAGGATTCATCAATGTCATGGGAGACAGTATACACTCTTCCTAAAGTGGTTTGTGATTTGGCCCTACAGAGAATGATTTAGATTGTGTGGTTGTGATAAGTGAACTAGATAGAATCATTGTGTAGATTCTTGAGAAGCAACCAACATACATGAAAATGAGGATGAACTAATATACATGAGAATATGAGATGATACTACTGATTTAATTATTGATTGCTTTAATTTCTTCCATGTTTATTCATGTTATTAATTTATTGTATTCCGTACACTTGAGATCATTACAACTGTCATGATTTTACTCTCAAAAATTTATATATGATATTTTTCAAAAGAGACGTACCTTCTTTTTATTGTTTTAAAACATTGTTGGGATCTAAGAGGGATTTCCTATGGGCTTTTGCTCACCCCTACAACATAATTACAGATTTTGGCATAGAAGAGGATGTCGATGTGTATGAGAAGGTTAATTACAAATCGTTGGAGGATCAAGACGTGTACCCTGTTTTAGAGGAATAGAGTTGTTTTACTTTTGGTTTACTGTTTGAGAGATTTTTATGAAATAATATTTTAGTTAGTTTGATTATTCCACTGTTAGATATTCTTTGGTTTTGAATCATAAGCTGGAAAAGTTACAATATTTTATTGACTTTAGTATTTATTCTTTATCAGATGGATGAATGATTTATTATTTAATGATTATTATTAGCTACTCTCATGATTGGATGAATTTTATAGAGTAATGCGTTTCAGGGTGGATTTTGAGGCATTACAGATAGTGGTAACCCAACATATAATTGTCGTAACTTTTTCTTTAAAGGTGTTACCTCTTCCTTTGAAAAAAATATCCTAACCTATAACCGTCGTAACTTTTCCTCTAAATGTGTTAAACTTACCTTACCAAATTAACATTCAGTTTCACACATTTGACTTCCAAACATCAAATTCACATATAATTTCACTAAATTAAAATTCAATTTAATCCAATTAACGTTCAATTCATAAAATTAAAATTAAATTCATCAATTTAACGGTTAATTCCACAAAATTAACATTCAATTCCATCCAATTAGTATTCAACTCCACCAAATTAATATGAAATTTTATCTAATTAACATTAAATTCATAATACTAACACTAAATTCAATTGAATGTTCAGTTAGTATTGATTTGATAAAATTAAATTTTTATTTAATGAAATTAAAAAATAATTTCGTACATTCAATTAAATTTAGAATTCATCTATATTTTACACCAAATAGATCTTCAATTGTATTTGTTATCATTCAATTTCATCAATTTAACATTCAGTTTTATCAAATTAATAGTCTATTTTATTCTATTAAAAATCAATTTCATCAATTTAAAATCTAATTATACCAAATTAATAATAATTGACCTTCAATATTATTAAAATTTAATTTCATCAAATTAACCTTTAATATTATGTTTTAATATTCAAAACCACCAATTTAACACTCAATTTCATATAAAATAAAAGTAGTACATGAATGTTGAAATTTGTAAGACATAGTTGTCTTTTTAATATTTTTTTAGACCAATCTTATGTAATAAAGTTTGGCCTTCCTATATAAGTGCAATCCTTGAATTCATTCAACTCTTTTTTGTTGATATTATATTTTATCATTAGGGTTGATGATACTAAAAATTTTCCAAGGTTAAGTTCGGCCCAGGAAAGGAACCCTACGTTCGTCAAATCAACTTGAGTCAAGAATCAAAGTTCATCTATGTGACGAGGGCTATGCCTGCGTACCAAAAAACATGAATTTTGACGATGTTCAAAAGATAAAATTTTGAAAAATCAAGGGTTAAAGCTTGATAGGGGTTCCTGGAGGCTTTCTACCATTTGTTTTACTCTTTAAGAGGTAAGGTTCCTTTCCTAATTAGATTTATTTCCAACCTAAGTTTGAAATATGAAATGGGTAGGGTGTTAGAGATGAAATCTCATGTATGACACTTACCTATGGTAGTTGAAATGTGGAAAATGGTTTAAGAATGGTTAAAATTAATTCTAGCATAAATTGAGTTGTTGAAATTGCTTGATTGATGATTTAATGAGAAATGTGATATATGTGGGTGTTTGATAAAATATCTTGAATAATATATGTGGGTGTTGATGAAATGTCTATGCGGATTAAGTGTGCTATTTGCATTGATTATGTTATAACATACTTAGGATTGATGTTGGAAATTGTTGGTTTATGCATTATGATATATTGACATTGAGGACTAGGAAATGTTGAAGGAATATTGCTCATATTGTATTTATGAGATGTTCAACATAGTATTATTATTACAATTGAAATCTTGGTTGCATAAGTATACGAAATGCAATGGTTCATTACATTTGCATATTGCACGAAAAACATCACATTCGTGGGTAATTGACATGAGTGTGGATGTGTGTGCATGGTTTAATCAAACATCATTCTTAATGGATGATGCATAAGCTCGAGATAGTTGGACCAAGGTTCAACTAAGACACATGGGTTGCATTGAAAATAGGTTCAGAGTTAGCAAAAAGGGTTAGGCTGTCCCTTGAATGTAAGACCCAGCAATTTTGGATACACACTCCGTTGATATTGAGTCCACAAAGTGTGTCAACGTACGGGAGAGCCGTTGGTCAAAGTCCATAAATGTCATGTCAGTTGGGTGCCCATTGGTGTAAGTCCTTAAATACCCACCCAAGAAAGACTCGAGAATTTTAATAATCATTGGATATGTAACATCAATGACAGGGGCTTGGAATGCCTGAGAGAGCCGGTGAAAGCTCGGGTTGGGTTGCATGTGTGAGTCTCATCTCATAACATAGCTTGTTATAATGGATTCATTATGAATTACATATTCTTGAATGAATTATTTGTTGCTTGTTGAATTGCATGTGAATATTTCATATGTATCTAGGTTGGAGAGTAGTCTCTTTAAGAGATACCCTATTAAGCGTGACTCACCCTCTATGGAGACAATATTTTCAGGTGCAGGACATGCGCTGATGAATGTCTCTCACTCAGGCTGTTAATGATGAAGAAAAACTGAGATGTGGCTTTAAATCATGTTTTGTAAAACTATTTTGTTATTGAGTTTTTGGACATGTAATTGTATGTCAGATATTGTAATCGAACTTGTATGAACTGTGTTTAATGTAAAATTTCATGTTATATGAGTTTGGGTTGAAGATATACGAGGTTAGAATGAATTGAAATGAAAAAAGGATGGAATTGGGGGAAAACTGGGCACTATTACTAGTAGAACATTGAGTACCGACCGGTAGAAAAATTCCAATAGGCATTTTCTACTGGTAGAACATCTGAGTTTTGTCAGTAGAACATTTCCAGTGAGTTCTAGTACCGATAGAACGCTGATATTCCTATCGATAGAAGAATTCCATAAGGTTTTTCTACCGGTAGGTCCCCTTTAGTTTTCAAAAATTCAACTGATCATGTTAGGTCTTTAGGCCTTAAGTCCTTTTTCTTCAAGGAGGTAAATGGAGTAATACTAAGAGTAAATTGATGTATATTAGACCTTGGATGGGTCATTTGATTGAAATGTACACAGGTTATGTGTTTAGAAGTGCCCGGTACAAGGGAGACTCTGTCCAAAAGTTGTGTTGTTTATGATCCCAGTGAAGGGAATGTTATTATCGTAATGTTGGGTTATACGATACTCACGGGTACTTCATTGGGTTGATGGGTGATCAACGGTTGAAAAAAGACCCCCAATTTTAGAAACGTCACACAAGGTGCTTAGAGAGGCACTCATGAGATTAGAGGACCGTAAGGTCCCATAGGAGTCCGATCACAAGACAACTAAGATTAAAGGAGAGATCTGCTGAGCCGAGCATAGCCCTAACCCTGACTAGCTTCACAGGAGGTGTATAGAAGACCCATGTCATAGGAAAGGTAGGAAGAAATCTACTCAGACCAGGAGGACTGGTGGAGGCTTTATAACCAAGGAACTTGCCAAACAGTTAAAGCACCCTGAGAATAAATTGGCTAGGGAACTAGCTAAGACGGCCACAACAAAGTATTGAGGGGGAATAGAGATGTCCCCCTTCATGAGTTGGATAGAAAAAGAAAGGATCCTCAACAAGTTTGTTGTCCCGAGCTTGAAACTTCTTGTTCCTAGAGGGGCAAACAATATATGGATCTTTCCTCACCATTATTCACAGGGAGGGCACGAAGGGGTGAATAGATTTTCAAACTTTATGCATAGTCAATCACAAATTAAACCCTATTACTATCGCCATTATCATTTCTCAAAAAGATTAGTCAATTAATAGTGAGAACCCCCTTTTGAACCACCATAACCCAAAACATCCATGTTGATTAATGTATTGATTTTATCAATTTTTTAATTAACACTCAATCTCACATAGTAATCTCAAATCCCAAAGACCCAAACTCAACTAAGCAATAATGGAAAACATGGATATTCCATCAATCATTCATACAAATACATAGTGCATGCGCGTGTGTGCTCAAATTGCAAGTTTATATGTAAAAACAATAAAGTACTCAAGCAATTTGTTGACGCAGAATCCGTCATTGGAAAAAAATTATGGTAACCCCTCTTGTTTAACCAAAGTCTAATTCACTATTCCAAAGTCAGCTTACAAATATGTAAGACACCGTATTAAAATTAAAAAAATATATATTATTATCTTAATAGTTCTCCTAAGATGAATAAAATTATAGTAGAAATTTAGAATCATTGTTGAATGATTGATTATAAAGTTTGAGTTTCAAGAGTATTGACTTTTGGGATATATTGAGTTTTGGAGATGTTTAAGTTTAAGAAGGGTGGTTAAGTAATTTTAAAAATATTTTTAGGTTAAAATAAGGTTTTTATTAAATCCAAAAGGTTGAAAAACATTGAAAAAGGTTATATGACTCGTATTAGAAATTTAGAAAATTCTAGAGTAAAAACCTAATTTGAAGAGGATTTGGATAGAAAGGAATTTGATATAACATTAGTATTTTGACTATAAATTTTTATCATAATATCAAATTGGCCTAAAATTTTTATTGTAGAAACTAGACTTCCAAGACTACAAAATTGTGTTTCACAAAAATTTCATGACTCAACTTCTAACTAGATCAAAATTGAGCTGGAAGTCAGGGACAAACTACTACCGCTGTGTTCTAAAGTGTCTTTATCTATTTTTTTAACCTCAAGAGGCCTAGAAACATTGAGGAGAAGAAAATGAGGAATAATGGACTGAAATACGTTAGGATCAAGATCTCAAGAATCAAGATAGGGGTTTCTTCCTAAACTTATTCATTAATTTTAGGATTAATATATATGTATGTTTTGATTATAAATCGTATATGTTTGTTATGAATTCATTATTTCTTAGTTTTCTTGCAAATTGTATCATGTCTTTAATGAGGTTATCACTTGATAGTCATAGAAACCCTCATTCTTGTTATCAAGACCCTAGTTTTCAAGAAATATAGGTTTTACCCTTGATATTCCATCGTTCTTGATTTAAAAGCTCTAGTGTTTTGTTTAAACAATAAAATTATATTTCTTAATGATCTCTTGCATATTTTCTTGAGTTGTTTTGGAAGAATACATGTGGTATTATGGTTCTTGATTTACCTATGATTTGGTGAATTGGTTTAATATTGTATCTCTTGTCTAGATGTTTTGACGGACATAGGTGACCGTTGACTAAGTATCGTAGAGTAGTTAGATGGGTTTTTAATTCCAAGTGGGTTTGAATGTTTCCTACCACTCGTAGTGGGGTTGGTGTCTTGTGAGGATCAAACTACTATTCGCTAATAGGTATTGAGGTTGAGGACTAGTATACTATTCTTGGATTGGATTCATCATTGTCGATACATCGGTATACATCCTTCTCAAAGTTGTGTATCCTTGCAAGGATTGGGTGAGTGTGTGTGGGTCAAGATATTCTCAATGTGTGTATGCATGTGAAGTTTTACTACATACCTGAGATACAGAATTGGTAATGGTTTGTTGTCTGAAAGTTGATTTTGCTTCTTCATTTGATTTATTGCTACTATGTAAACTTGATATCTGATGAACTGTCACTGTTTTGTTTCAAAAGTTATATATATGATATTTTGTAAATGAGACCGACATATTATATATGTTTTCAAAACCTTATTCGAACTTGGGAGGATTTTCCTACAAACCCTAATGCTCATCCCTTACAACACACTTACAGATTCTAACATAGAAGAGGATATCAATGTGGATGAGCAAGTAGATTACGAGCTATTGGAGAATCAAGATGTGGACTCTATCTTAGAGGAATATAGTTGTTTTATTTTTGGTTTAGTGTTTGAGAGATTTCTATGAAACTGTTTCAATTAGTTTAATTATTCTACTGCTAGATACTATTTAATTTGTAATTGTAAGTTGGAGAAGTTACAATATTTTATTGATTTTAGTATTTATTCTTTGTTAGATGGATTCACGGTTATTGTAGTTACTCTCATGGTTGGATGTTTTCAAATAGTAATGCCTTCTAGGGTGGATTTTGGGATGTTACAAAGTACTCAAGTATTATACTTCAACCAATACCATGGCTAGACACTTATTTCCTCCAATAAGTCTCTCCACTATATACACTCACCGATGTCTTTGATAACTTCACTTGAATTCTCCACTGCAATGGATCCTATAAGCCTTTAGCAATCTTGAGCGCACCAATAATCCTTGATATGCACACTCTAATGGATTTGGTCTTCAACCAAGCAATTTCTTCTTCATCATTGCAGCTTCATGAATATGAAGTATGTTGAGATTTACATAAACTCCACAAAATTATTTAATTACAAAACATGATCTAACAATCTCTTTTTTTGATAATATTGTGACAAAATACACAAGTAAGAAATTAAGGGTCTGTTTAGTTTGCGTCTTTAAAAACAATATTCAAAAGTAATTTTCGAAAAAAAATTTAAAAAAGTATTTCTTTTTGATATTTTTATATTACAAAACCTATTTGGTTATATGGTTTTAAAAATAGTTTTAAAAAACAGAAAATAATAAAACATATTTGGACAGTGATCCACAAAATCAAAAAAAAAAAATTATCACTACAAAATTCTTGCTTCTCCAGTCATGCTCGCATCTAGAGCATTATTTCTCTCTCTCTCTCTCTCCCCCTCTCTCTCTCGCTCCCTCTCTCTCTCCATTAGCAAAAACATACACACCCACACAACAAATGCACGCCCACACATACAACAAGCACACACACACAGCCATTCCACACACACACACCCCCGCACAATACATATATATACACACACACACACAAATAGATCCGTTTATAAATACAAATCTGAACATATATATATATATATATATACACACACACACACATAAATTTGTTTATACGGACATAGATATGTGTATATATACAGATCTGAACACACACACACACACACATATATATATATATACACACACACACAAACAAAGATCTATACATATACAGATCTGTTGTAGAGAGAGAGGGAAAATGGGTTATGTAAGAGAGAGAGAGAGAGAGGAGTCGAATTGCATGAAAAAGAGAAGGCTACATTGAGAGCGGTGTAGAAGAAAGAGCTTAGTGAGAGAGAGAGAGAGAGAGAGAGAGATGGAGAAGAAGAGAGAGCTTGGTGAAGCTTGATTACAATCACCATTTGTTTGTCTCCAACGAAACTCGAAGGGGAAAGCTCATTAATTTGAAGATGAGGTTGTTCCTGTGTTTTCGTTTTTTCTTAGAAAATACTAAGAATTACAAAATGTTGTTCTCTAAAATTACACTTTAATTCCCAAAATTTTCAAAAAAATGGAGAACAAAAAATTAACTAAACAACATCTCTCTTGTTTTTAAAGATTTAAGAATAAAAAATTATTTTGTAAACACAAACCAAACAGGCCTTAAGATTACAACTCACAAACTATTGAACAAAATAAATTATAAAATAATCTTAATACTCCTTTACACATCCTAAATCTATAACTAAGTATAAGATCTACTTTTTTAGATGTAGCTTGAAGATTAGCACCGCATATCACCATTTAAACCAAAACTTCGTGAAAAGCATCATAGGTTAGAGAAATACAAAATATAATTACGGGTATGGTAATTACCAAGTTAAGCATAGGGCATATTTATGTTTGCATCATGTGAGTCCAAATATGTAACATATATAAGAACTATTTTTCGAAATATGCTTGAAAACCTATTGATATAGTAATATCAAACACATCAAGTTCTCCCCTTAGTTGGTGTTTACAAAAAAAATAACAAGTGAAAAATAAAACAGTGTCAAAAAAGTAACTTTATGCAAAGTTTGTAAATGTATTTCCCCGAGTATTAAAAAAAATTCCCCTTTCCTCTATTTACATGCAACATACCTAGGCTAGTCAACTGTAAATCTCCCCGATTTCTCTCATATATACCTAAAATATTTTTCCTATTTTTGTCACAAAGTGTCAATTCAATGACATATCATAATAATCTAGGAATAGAATCAAGCTATCCCAACATATTTTTTTCTATTAGTCACAAAATGCCACCCAGGACACATCACAACAAACAACATAGAATCATGGTATAACAAAAAGATATAAATACAAATTAACAAATTAAATCATGAAGGCAAAGCACGTAAAAGGCAAACAAGTCATATAACTCAAAGTCTAAATGATAAAGCATGAAATTATAAGACTAAGAATATGTCACAACAAAGGAAAAAAATAGCAAAACAAATAAAAGTCAACAAAATGAAAAAGTGTAACGTGTTTGAAACCAAGTCAAGTGCGTGATTCTCTTCTTAACTAGAGAGTGCCCATCATGAAAAATTCTATGGAAGAGTTACAGTTCTGGTCAAAACTTTGTATTCGGGGATGGCCACGTAAAGCTCCGATTATCCAAGAAGTTATGTGGCTCCTACTAGCCCCAAATTGGTGAAAGCTTGATACTGATGGATCTGCTAGGGGTTGTCTGAGTATTGCCGTGTGTGGCAGTGTATTTTGCACTTCCTGTTTGCTTGTCAAGGGAGCTTACAGCTTTTCTTTGGGTATACGAAAATCTTATTATGTGGACCTCTCATGGTAATTAGTAAGGGCATCGACACAACATGTCCTTTGGATGTCTTAGCCTTAGGGTGGAATGTGATTCTCAAATAATATCATGTGGTATTACAACTAATAAGCTTTTATCCCATGGAACTTACAGTCAAAGTGGCAAGTGTGTTGTGGGCAAATGCAAAGAATGCAGATCCAGGTTCTCATATATACATGGAAGGAATGAAGTCGCAGATTGCCTTACTAATTTTGGAGTTGGCTCATCTAATTTTATTCGGTGGTCTTATCAGTCAAATTTTATCGCTTCTTATGTTAATAGAGATATGTCGCGTTGCTCAAATTTTCGTTTTAAACCTTGTTGTAATCCATTTATTGCTTTATGTCTCAATTTCCAATTTAGCCTAGCACGACGTTAACATAGGAGCATTAAATTGAACTTGATGAATTATGCCGAATCCATTAAACATAAAGCCAATGGAAATTTTACACAATAACCCCATAACTACATCGCTACAGTACTCACTTGACTATTATATTTCTTAGATGGTACAACCAACAAAGGTTATTAGTTTTACCTTGGCTCAATTATAGACGTTCGTTATAAATCAAATAGAAAGTCGATTCATTTTACCCTAAAAGCTATGCAATTTTTGAATTGCGCGCAAATATTTTCTATCAACACATAGAAAACATTGGGTTTGAGATAATGTAAAACTAATTTAAGTGGTTGAGGAGTTAATGAGAGAAACCCAAAAACCGAGATGGTGAAGTGAAATCGGAATTATAATTTAAGGATGAAAATTGGAATTCTCGATCAAGACAATTTATACATTCCTAGGCTATCAGGATCATTATAGCAAATATAGGGGTTATAACTTGTACCAGGGGTGAGTGTTTTTGTGGTTGGGCTAGACTGGCAGAGTCTTCAAATTAAGTTTTCTTTCTTTCTTTCTTCTTTTTTTCTTTCTTTTTTCTTTTGACATGCAATTTTTACTCTAATCAAGCAAATAAGATCAAAATTATCAAATTAGATATGAAAATAAGAAATCAAACTTTTATTATGTATTTCATATGTAAATTGCACAAACATCTGCTCTAGATCCCATGAGCTTTATTTTTGAATATAATCTAAAAGATGTAACACTTAGTCAACACATTTTAATCTGCTCTAGTATCCAATTAATCACCTTTCTTCTTCCACCAAGGTGACATAGAAGGAATGCTTTGTTCATTTCTAAAGAAATTACTAGGATCAACCATTGTCTTCACTTGCACCAATCTCTGGAAGTTATTCTTGAAATATCGAAAACCCCAAACACTTGCTTGCATATAGCTTGTGTTGCCTTTATTGTTCACACCCAAGTCAAGATCTCTGTAGTTGAGATAAGCAGCTCTTGGAGACTTGGAAACATAAAAAGCCATAAAACTATAAAGCCTTCGAAGCCAACTCAAATGCTTTTTGGCTGCCTCTGTCCCTGCTTCCGCCCACCCCACCCCATAATGTATTGAGTAAATATTCCCCGATCTATGAGGGAAAGGTATCTCAGATTCTAAAATCTGACCCAATCTTCCACCATAAGGACTAAACTGCAACTCGGTTGCCCCGACATCTTCCTCATATAACCATTCCCAAATTCTTTCGAGTCCATTTTCAGAAATAGGCTCCTGCACGTAGTCTGATTTTCCTTTGGAAAAACCTAGCTGAAATATACCAACAGCAATCCCATCGCGCAAAATATCTATTGATTCACCACTTGGAAAGCCTGCAAAGTAGAGGATGGATTCAATCCAACTCATCTCCGTACAATCTTCTTTCACCAAACCTAGCTCGGGGAAGCTTTCTTGCATCAACGGGAGGAGTTCATCGACTCCACCAAGAAACAAAGTAGCAAAGGAAGCTTGTATCGTTTTCTTTCCATTTGATGTGGAATTGGTAGTTCTTATGAAAACCCGGATGAGTAGGTTCTCATCAATTTTGTCTGCAACATATTGCCACCGATGCACAAGCTTGGTCGCATTTTGCTCCAAAGTCCTAGTTACATTGAAAACAGTCACATGTTGTGGAACAACATGTAATTTTATCTTCCATGCAACAATGACTCCAAAGCTAGCTCCTCCACCTCCTCTAATGGCCCAAAAGAGGTCTTCCCCCATTGATTTTCGGTCAAGAATTCTTCCATTAACATCAATGATTTGTGCATCAATTATATTGTCTGCAGCAATGCCAAATTTACGGGATATCATGCCATACCCTCCCCCACTAAAGTGGCCACCAACACCCACCGTAGGGCAAACACCCGCTGGAAAGGCAAGAGTCCGACTTTTTTCAGCAATCCTGTAATAGAGTTGTCCAATAGTGTTACCAACTTGGACCCATGCAGTATTCTTTTGAGTGTCAATGGAGATTGATTGAAAATTTCTCATATCAATTATGACAAAAGGGACTTTTGAAAGGAAAGAAAGACCTTCATAATCATGTCCTCTACTTCGAACTCTGGCCTGAAAGCCAAGCTTTCTTGAACAATATAAGGTTGCTTGAATTTGAGATTCATGCAATGGTGTAACAATTATCGGAGATTCTGAAATAGCAGGTGGTATAAACCGTAAGTTTCGTATGGATGATAATAAGATTGATAAATATGAGGCATTGTTTGGGGTGTAAATAACATTGGATATTGAGTTTGAATTCTTAGAATGAAGGGAAAGACATTGAAGGAAATCTTCATGAGAATGAGCCGAAGCTGCCCATGAAGTTGAGAAAAGAAAAAGAAGTGAAAACAATAAACTTGTTGCGGTTTTCATCTTTCAAGTTGTTGGCAATTTGATGTTGCTATATATCCCTATTTATAGTGTACTTTTGGGGTACTTTTCTAAGACTATGAAAGTTTGAACATTATGTTTGAATACTTACGTCATGTCTAGCATAATGTGGAAATCATCTAGGATTAACTTCATCCACAAGATATGAAAACTCGCGAGTTGGAAAATGAGAAATGACTTACATGGCCTTTGAAACTTCAACCTCAATAATTTTTCGTGCACGGGTTAACCTAAATGTTCCACGTTTATTCATCAAGGAAACGGGTGATGGAAGGAAAAAGAAGGAAAAAATCATAAACAAAACAAAATGTTTGTAATGGCCTGCAAACAATATTTTAAAGATGTGTTGAAAATACTAATGGTCTTTGGTGCATAATCAAACAACTCAAATGAGCAGTAGATGATCCAATCTGCACCTGTGTTAATAATAATATTTCCTTTCATTCCCCGAAACTATTCATCAAACCAGGAGATGATCTCATTGATGAACTATTTGTGTAACTTTTTCGTCATAAAAAGATAACAATATCGGCATTGAGCTTTCTGTGCTACTTGACATGTGGTGCAAGTAATACAGTCAGATTACAAAGAAGTTCAACCTATAAGCAATAAAATGTTGATTATTGATCATTGAATTTTATTGATATACTTCTATTCAGCTGTGTAAAATTGAAACCAAGACTTCTGATAACACAATATTCTTGGAATTTGACATCTCTTCCCACTTATGAAAAATTTCTCATTTTTTGACTTTGATAAAGGCTGCTATTTCCCCAAGGTTATCCAGTTGTTGCAAGTCAAAACTATATCTGCAGTACCATATGTTTTTCTTCTTCATTTGTTTTTGCATCTCCTTTCTTTTTACCTTTTCTTTCTCATCTTTATCAGACTAAATTGGGGGAGACAGTTTTGTAAGTACATCTGGGGTGGGTTTGGATTGATATGTGTTTCGATTTTTTAAGCAAAAAAACAAAAAAACAATTGTCCGAAAAATTTAAAATTGTGTTTAGTCATCATAATGCAAAATTGATCTTAATGCAAAGATTGAGGTTAGAGAATGTAATAAGCCTCAACAAGGAAAACATACAAAATAAAAATTGCAACAACAAAATATTAAAAAGTACATGAAAAATAAAATAAGTATGCAAAAAAAAAATGTTAATAAAGTGTACCGAATTTATCAGCAAAATCCTTGATTCATACGAATTTCCTCATTTTATAAGTGAAACCCATATTTATCTGGTACATTAATGTAAGACTCATACATACGTTAATTCAATATTGCTCATAATTTTTTTCCCTGGTTTCAATTTATAATTTTCCAATCAATCATTATTTGAAAATGTTTCTATCTGCAATACAATCAACGGTAAACCACTGAGCCTTGAAATTGCTAATATTGAAAGTTCATAAATGCCAAAAAGAAATGGTTCTGTTTAGACTTGTTTGAGTTCAAATTTTGATAATTTCTCTACCATCTGTTTAGACTTCTAGTCAGGTATGAACGTTCCACACGACTCGAATCCAGCCAGAAGCTTTCATAGTGAGGCTAGTCGTTCTTCATTTTTTAATTTGCTTTTTAAACACGTTGAAACAATTGAACTTTTTTATTAGGTCTGGGGTGCTCGCCTTGTTAACAGCAATCCAAAGGAAATGCTTATGTCACGAATTGAATTATTATAATTTGCCAACTTTAATGATATAATGAATGACGTCGTATTGAATTTGACAGTTTGTATTGGCACAACAATAATTGGACATGCAAGAAATGATTTCATTATAATTTGCCAACTTTAATGATATAATGAATGACGTCATATTGAATTTGACAGTTTGTATTGGCACAACAATAATTGGACATGCAAGAAATGATTTCATTTAGCACCACACGATTGTATAGCTAGGTTTTTGTAGTAGGATAACTGGGATGAAGAGTTTATGTTGTACACTCACTCCTAGTTTTCGTGCATGTGATTTATATGTTGTGGCCACATCACTTTGTTTTTTTTTTTTTTGGTTTTTTGGGTAATTTCTATTTTATCCCTTGTGTTTTGTTCTCGTAGCACTTTGCCACCTTGTGATTCAAAAATAAGCAAAACCTTCGTATAATTTTGGACCAATCAGCTCAACTAACACTGTTAACAGAAAAATGTCAAATTACATTAATACCCAACTGTCTTCTTCTCCCCATCAAATGGCTTTGTTAAAATCAAAGCCCACCAATATTACTGTTAAAATAAAAGCCCTCTTGTATCAATCGGTTCCCAAGTTTACAAAACCACAAACGACACCACAACGAACAACCAACGCAAGAGACACCACTCTCACCTCCTCAAAGAACCGCCTAACCAATCGTACCAAAAACAAAGTGTCTTTATTGTTGCATTGTATGCAACATCTCTTTAATTTGTTGCAAAATCTAAACAAAATCGGAACCGAAATTAGTTTTAGTTTTCTATTTTTGGATGTGATCTCGATTTTAATTTTTGATTTTGACTTTGATTTCAATTTTGGATCAAAAGTGATTTCAATTTCAATTTTCAAATTGGAATCGAAATTGATCAATTTGGCATGGTAGGTTGAGGATGTTGAGGTAGCAAATGAATGAAATTGGTTTTGGGGTTGTGGGTGGAGGTTGCTGATGGTGGCACATGTACCACAATTTCCGTCAAGTCGGTCGAAATCATTCCAAATCATTACAGTAGTAACTTGGTCCAAAACTACAAGTGGGTTATGTGCTTATTTATGAACCTAAAGGGGGCAAAGTCCTATTGGGCAAATCAAAAGGGAGCAGAATGAAATTTCCCCTTTTTTTTTCAATATGTTGCTTTGATCGTACTCTTCTAATAAAACAAGATAAAATTGAATCATAAAGTCCATTCAAAGCCATTGAAATCAATGTTTGAAATAGTATGATTAAAGCGACATTTGAGGATTATTCATCCAATATAATAGTTTCACAAATTTAATTAACCGTATCCAGGTGGGAGTTGATAAACGTGTTAATCCTAAGAAATCTGGAAATTTTCAATAGACATCTGCGTATTATTGGATTCGGATTGATTGATTTTTGACAAAAAATTGAATTAAGCACGATTTATTATCACTAATAATAAATGAGTGTGATTAGTGTTCAACATGAATAAATCATTTTTGACAGCACAAACCTGTAAAACAGTAATTGAATGAAAAAATGTATATTTTTTTCTTTTATAAAAAGGGGTTATGTAAATACTTGTAGATTAATGATTTTTTATTTTTACTTAGCCTTGCAAGCATTTGAATTAAGTGCATTTAAACTTTATGAACAATTTGTTGCAAAGTTGGACGGCAAATTTGACTTGTATCAACAATATAATAACTCATGACTTGAGAATAATATTTGTCATGTGAAAAATAATCTTTTGTGATAATTAATTCATAGTCATTGCTTTCAATTCTACTAAAATAGTAATATAATTTGTACAACAATCCTATTTAATAACATTATTAATGTGTCACTATTTGACCCCCCCCCCCCACCCCCTTGTTGGTAAAATTCTGGTTCTATGACTCCGTATCATAAAATCTAACGAGATTAAGTAAATGAGTTAGTGGGTTAAAATTGGTTGATAATGATACCAATTGGGTTGAATTCATGTGAATTTTATCGTTTACCACAACCACCTCTATCCCCACCACCAATCGCACTATCGCTGCCAACACCACCACGACACCACCATCGCCATATAAATCAAGCTCATAGTGCCTCAATTTTGATTAGTTGTATCTAGACAAGAGCTTTATTTACACACAATCAAGTTGAGAAGCTAAAGTTGAATTTGGTAAAAGATGAGAAGCTCAAGTTGAAAAACATATCCAATACACCTTCAAATGTAATCAAGTTTGTCAACGTGAGAAAATTACTCAAACTCACGGAATGTCTCACTCAAAAGAGCATGGAAGGTGCCTCCTACTTTCATCAATGCTTGTGTATGAGATTCAAAGAAGGTTAGTTTGGTTATTTATTTTGCCCAAATCTTCTTTCTCAAAAGATATTGATCAAATTCAAGACTCCTTTATCCAACTTTCATTCTCGAACATTGTCTATATATTAAATGTAATGTTTAAGGCTAACAAATTGGAGACAGAGCAAAAAGGAAAAAAAAAATTAGAAGATTAAAAGTTTGTAACTGTCAACCAAGTTTACCCACAATTTAAATTACATAGATTGTAAGGTAGTCTCACCCAGAAGAAAGAAATTGATCGAATAATTTTCTATTCTGGTTATCCAATTCTGTATTACAAAACAATACGCCTATTGCAAAAAGAAAAAGTATTTACAAAGGGCTGAAGAGAACCTTTTGAACTGTCCTTTTAAAATTTTAAAGAATCCAATTTTTGGACATGAAGTTTCCCTCTATTTGTGATACAGGGGATCGGAGCACATGGTTAAACTGTAAATACAAATTCTTGGCTATGGTTCTAATGTCAGCGATGAAAGATGCTATTTGCGATAGACTTACGCCCTCGTTGGAGCTGAGCTGGATGACTTCTTCATTGTCAATTTCAATGCGGTGGCTTTCTCCCTCTGTAGAGTGCCTGCCATTAAGCAAGCATCCAGCACTGCAACGGCTTCAGAAAACAGAATGAAAATTATCGGAATGGTGGAAGTAGAGGTGGCCCGACTCAAATTTGGTTCTAGACAAAAATATTATATGAGATCACATGACAAAATAATTATTTAAATAAAACTATTTTCTTATTTTTGAGATGTAAAATTTCAAATTCAACTTTTGCATTCAATTTTTATATATAATTTCACTAATTGAAATTGAGTTTGTAGACCAAAATATAATAAAATTTTCTACCACTTAAAAATATACAACAAAAAAAAGAATTGAAATTTGTTAATATAGCAAAATAAATTTTCAAATGATGAATGTTAGTAGGATTTTTAATATTAAGCCACTTTAATGTAGTTTATTGTGATATTTGGATTGATAGTATACCCCATCAAACATTAGAACTTGGTGTTAATCAAATAATTCATATGAAACCACATCATTCTGTCAGCAAATTAAGTTAAATTTTAAGGTCCAAATAGCATTATTCTTAATTTTTTACCTATTTTGTGTGTAAGTTTTGTGTTATAAAAAATAATTAAATAAAAACTTTGACATAGATGAAAAAAATCTTCGAATTTAAGCCAAGATTTGGTTGCTTGCTTCTTGCAAATGAAAACCCTAACCTATTTTTAGTTTTCGTCTGTCCATGAATGACTATGATATTGTCAAATGTTATAAATTTATGGTGTCTCTAGAATTTTTTGTTCAAATATATAGTCTTTTAATATATATGTATGTAAATATATATATATATATATATATATATATATATAAGAATATTTTAGATCTCTCTTTTACTTCCCTTTATATTTTTTTTATATTCTAGAATGTTCCTTGAATATTCAAAGGGTTTTAAAATTAAAAAACTTATTCTAAGGTTGTTTCAAATTTTCAAGAAGGTGGAACGTAAAAAAAATCTCACTTAATATAAGGTACTGTGTTGAGATGGTTCATATTTTCAATATTTACATAAAACATAAATAAGATTGAAAATAACAAAGGTAATAAAGAAAATACTTATTCGTGTCGTATTAGAATTTGCTCAATTTATAGTCGTTCCATTTATAATCTTGTATAGTTAAATTTGTATTATATATAAGTCATGTTTAACTGATTTTTTTGTCATTAGTTAAATTTATATTGATTTATTTATTTGAAAGACTTAACAAGTTTATTTATTTATCACTCGTATCAACTAAAGCTAAATCCAAACTCATTATTTTCATATCGATGCAAACCTAAAATTGCCTTAAAATTGGAGGTCCTAAATTTTTTTTTAGTGATTCTAAATTTTTTTTTTGGGCCCTAAATATATGTATTAAATTGGAGTCTTGGCGGTGGCCTTAATGGCCTATGCCTAGAGCCGGCGCTGGGTGTAAGCTCCACCCCCGTCAGCTGGCCCTCGTAGTTCCTGGTGAAAATACCTCATCTTATTGCTTAAAGTCCCATCGCTACACTGGAGATTGGCTCAAGTTGCTTTCACTTGCCTGTATCCCTGATCGAGAAGAATTCTCCTAGAAGACTGAGCCCTTCTATAT
The DNA here is from genome assembly GCA_963454935.2 of Ilex paraguariensis. Taxonomy (NCBI): domain Eukaryota; kingdom Viridiplantae; phylum Streptophyta; class Magnoliopsida; order Aquifoliales; family Aquifoliaceae; genus Ilex; species Ilex paraguariensis. The sequence goes on from CAUOFW020001097.1 coordinate 26,992, forward strand.
GGCGGACTGGGTTGGGAGGAGAAGTCTATGGTACCGCTTAGTAGAATAACGGTATAGCACCAAAAAGCCGATGGGCCTTGTCAGAGGAAAAAACAATGTGAAAAAAGAAGAACATAAAAGGACAACCAGCTAAAACAGTGCATTGCAAGTTGAAAGTAAATTATGATCAATCATAACATAAAATGATTGATCAATATTTTCAGAAGAGTTACAATAAGATGGATGAAGGTGGGGGTTTGTTGGGGAACAGTAAGTATAATTACGATCGATCATATTCGTAAAAATGTTCGATTTTAGAAAGAGTTTGATCGAACAAATAAATTGTAATGGATAAGAAATTATTTTGTGATCGATCTAATACTTGCAAGTTGAAAGTATATTATGATCGATCATAACTTAAAATGATCGATTGATATTTTCATATGAGTTACAACAAGATGGATGAAGGTAGGGGCTTGCTGGGGGAACACTCACTATAATTACGATTGATCACATTCGTAAATATGTTCGATTTTACAAGGACTTTGATTGAGCAATTAAATTGTGATGGATAAGAGATTGTTTTGTGATCGATCTAATAATGGTACATTGATCAAAAATATTTTGATAATTTACTTGAATTTTTTTTTTCGAAATATTAACCCTTATTTTATAGATTGTCATCGATCTGTAAAATTAAGATTGATCAACAGAAATTGTTCAATAAAAATATCTTAAATTCGATTCAAATAAAAGTAGAGGGGCTTAAGGAATTAGTTGTTGGTTATTTTTGTCATTTTGCACCTTAAGTGCTATCAGTACCCATTGTAGATGTATTCCCCCCGCCATTACTGAGTTCTCCAAAACACTAACCCTTTACTTGAACAAGTTACGAACAATACATCCCCCCCAATGGATTGTAAAACATATGGGTCCTCTGTACATCCAATCAAAGAAGTTGTAATCCCTTCCCCCAACAATTTCGTTTAGATCGACATGGCCGGTGAAACAGCTGGAGCAAGAAAGAAGAGGAAGGCAGTGAATGGCATGAATAAGAAAGTCGTTACTACCCAGAAGAAGAAGGATGGTGAAATAAGTAAGAGTTCAAAAGGTTACACTGGTTTCCTGAACAAAGATGCGAAAAATTATTTGAAACCTGTTTTTGTCGTTGCCCATTGTTAGTGGAATGAGGCGTTGCACTGGGTGAGAAGGATGATAAGGCATATGACAACCTAGTTACATTGTTTTATGCAAATTTACATGACTTTGATAAGGTTGGGCACACTTTGAAATCTCCAGTTAGGATTAAAGAAATAGAAGTTTCCCCTGATTTTATTTCAAAAATGTTGAAAGTTCTCAGACTTGTCATCATTGAGGATATCATTGTATTTCCTTACAAAAGTAAAGAGGAAGTCCCTAGCATGGAAACAGTTATTGAGACAATTTGTGATGCCGCTATCAATTGCGTGGATGAGAATAGTAAAATATATTAGAAAGACCTTCATTTGTCTTATACGATGTTAAACATAGTAGTTGCTTGTAACATTGATCCCAAAGGACATACAACTGAACTTGGATATGATAGAGCTCAACTCCTATATGCGATTGGTAAAGGTGCATGCATTGACCTTCCTCATTACATATTCCAACTGATTCTTAATGCCTATGAGTTGCAAGATAACAGGCAAAGTCTTCCCTTTCTTATTTTGATTACAAATATTATGAAGTTTTATAGAGTTGTGATTGAACCTGGCAAATCGTATAGTGCTGTCATGGGTATGATAAACAAGGGTACTATGAAAAAAAGTGACAATCATTATGGGCCTATAAATCGTGGTAAGACTGCCAAACTGAGGCCATTACTGTGAAAGAGGGCAATGGTTCAAGTGCCAGTCCAATCAACATGAATACTATTGGGTAAAAGCTGGAGCAAATACTAACTGATCAAAATTCTCTGGCCACATAGTTTCATGCCTTTCAGGAATGCACGAAGGGATCTTTGGAAAAGCTGGAGAGTAAGATTGATGGGTTTTACAAGGAATTTAAAGAGTATGGAAAGAAGTGATGTTGATGGATTTTGTCTGGAAGAAATTCCTATGAATACTGCTTGTGTATATGTGTGTAAATCTTTTGGGCCATATTAGAGTTGGCGACCTTGTAACCTATAAAATGTTATCAATTCTGTTGAACAGAATATTTTGGTAATGTTATGAAATATTTTGTTGTATGGTGTTGTTAAAAGTAGTATTTCATAATTCATTGTTTCCAGCGCATTATGTTCCAGCAAAGCAATGGTCTTGTATAGAGCAGTCACTACTCCCTCTCACCCATCTCTGTTTCGCACCTAAAATTCCATATACTTCCCCAAAACAAACTACCAACTAAACATAAGTGAAATAGTGCTTAATATTTGTTAGTTTCACAACAAAGCAGCATACAAGGGAAGAAGAAAGCAGCAACATACTGCTTAGTTGGATAGGCAACCATGCAGAGGATAACACATGTAAATGAGATTCATCATTTATGCAGGTGAATCCCACCTAGCTCATGTGGTGATCTAGCAATTGTAGAAGCTTGTCCAAAATGACAAGCATACATGAAACTTGTCCAAAATGATTTGCGTACGTGAAAGTTGTCCAACATGAGTTGCATACATGAAACTTGTCCAAATATGGGCGTTTTACCCTGCACAGAAAAATTTTGAATGGTTTAGTCAATTTAATCACATATGGTATGCAAATTTTCCTGCAATATGAAAATGCTCACCTTGACAAACCTTAAAGTGGAGTGAAGAATTGTCCATGAACAGTTGAGTGAAAGTCATGAAAGCCATCTTGAATAGTCAATGTATCAATAACTATGCGTAAGGAAATGGTGCATTGCTTGATAACTTATAAAGCATCAAATAAAATGGGAACTTTGTGTTATACAAATGTTATTAAACTCCACTCATGTTTACCTACATGAATGAAAGGCTCAAATGGTTCCTGGGTTGGCAATGGTTGCTAGGATCCACCTAGTTGTGAAAAGGCATGCCTTCGTATGGATCAGTAGTCTTGGTAGTCAACAAAAGACATTTTCGAATAGTATGCCCGGTCGAAAATTAAAGTTAAAATAAAATTTATAAGCTCTGTTTTCATGGTAGAATAAGTAATAATGGTTCTTTCTTTTTTTAGATTTTCAACACATAGCATCACCACCCAATCTAAAAATATAATCATTAACACTTGACAAAGTATTCCAATTTCCATCACAATATCCTTCAAGAACAGTAGGGTACTTTTTAAAAAATAATTCATTATTTTTTGTACCAACTAAATATTTTATTATTCATTCTATGACATGTTAATGATGTCTATTAGGCTTGTTAGTAAATTTGTTAAGTATCTCTTCTACATATGTAATGTCAGGTCTAGTATAATCAGGCGCATAACGCAAGTTGTCAATCATTCTAGCATATTCCTTTTAATTAACAATATCAACATCACTTTTAACAGGATATAAGTGATCACTTAAATCAAAAAAAGTAGTCTGATGCTTGCAATCAATAAAGTTAAACTTTATCAATATTTTTTGAATTCAGTGCGACTGATCAAGAAAAATACTATCACATGTTTTGGTTATTTTCATACACAAAATGAAATTAGCCACCCCAAAATATTTCATATCAAATTAGCGATTAAGCATTTTTTTTCTCTCTTTTAATAACATGCTAAATAAGAGCCAAATATCATACATATAGAGGCTAATAAGAACATGTGAATTTTCAAAAGATTTGTAGTAAATACCCTTATCACACTTATTTCACTTAAAGCCATTTTGAATCGTGTAAAAATCAAAATTTTTTGTGGCACTATTTGGGTGATTATCTTAAGTCATAAAGAGACTTAGTCAATTTGCACACTTTATTTCTCGTCCAGACTTAATGAATCTTTCATGTCGGCGTACGTAAATTTTCTCTTCTAGGTCCCCATTTAAAAAAATAGTTTTTACATCCATGTGATAAATTTTAAATCATGAATTGCAACAATTGCAATTAAAAGTCTAATGGATGTTACCTTAGTAATCGGAGAAAAAATATCAAAAAAATAGGCGTAGAATTTTCTTGTTTTTGCAAAATAGGAGTAGAAGTGTTGGGATCATTTGATAAAATTTCTCTAACTTCTTGGCCCCCACTAATTTTTAATTTAAAAGAAAAATTTTCTTCATGAAAAATAGCATCCTTTGACTCAAAAATTACATAATATCTAAACATTTGTAAGTCGAACTCTTTAAAGCATATCCAAGAAAAACATTAGTGGCTGCTCTAGCAACTAATTTGGGTCTTTTGGGATCGAGTAATCTAACATAGGCTAGGCAACCCCATTCCTTAAAATATCTCAAATTTGACTTATATCCTTTTCACAACTCAAAAGGAGTAAATTTAATCTTTTTATGTGGCATTCGATTCAAAACATGACAAGCTGTTAATATTGTTTATCCCCAAAAATTGGAAGGAGCACTAAGGTAAATTAACATGACATTTGTCAATTCAATAAGTGTTCTATTATTCTTTCAACCACACTATAAGAGGTAGGTGAATATCGAGGCATAGCCTCATAGATAATTCCCAAAAATTGAACAAAAGAATTGAATCTAGTTGATTCATACTCTTGGCCTCTATCACTTTGAATTCTTTTAATCTTTTTATTGAATTGATTTTCTACTTCATGGAGAAATTGTTTGAATTTATCAAATGCATCACTTATGTGTTTTAACTAACAAACATATATGCATATCTCAAAAAATCATCAATAAAAGTAATGAAATTTCTATTTCCTCCAAGGGTCAAAGTACCCACAATTTCACAAATATCAGTGTGAATTAACTTAACCAATTCAGTACTTCGTTCAACACTTTTATGAGGCCTTTTGTGATTTTTGCTTTACTACAAGTTTCACATTATTCAAAATCATTTTTCAATTTTGGAATTAATCCTAGGCTACTCATTATGCCAACATATCTACTATTGATAAGACATAAATGAGCAAGCCAAAAATTTATGCAAGAGAGCAAGTAAATAGAACTAACATATGTGTTATTATCCTCAATACTCAATTTAAACATACCATGCATAATCCTTGCCCACAACTATACTATTTTTAGAAATTACATATTGAGCATATTAGAATATGTTGGAAGCCAGCCTTGTTAAACTTCAACTCGACCTCATCACTCCCAAGAACATTAGTTGCATGAGAGTTACCAAACATAATGCTATTGGTGGCTCGTAGGGAGTATACACTTCAAACTATTTTTTAATCATAACAGACATGCCTATTGGCACCACAGTCTGCCTGCCACCCTTCTGTGCTCTCAACCATATTGATGTCTGTAATTATCGTCACAAGTAACTCCTCAATAACGTTAGCTTAAGGTAAAACCTCACATTCACAAAATTCACAAATTCAAGCAATGTGCCCACTCTTGCCACCGACAAAATAAGCGCTAAAATTTTTATTACATGAAGGGGTTCATTTGGTTCATATTCTTATGATTTGAACTTCCACTATTGTTTGAGGTCTACCATTATTTCTCCAAACTTTCTTAATAGGCTTCAAATAAGTATTTCTATAATTATTATTTATAGGCAAATTATTTAAGTAGAGAAAGCATACCTTAATGGTGATATCATTACTCTCTTGAAATCACAAGTGCATCTTTACCTCTTATCTCATCCTCCATGTGGATACGTGCATCCAATATATCTAGGGAAATCTTTGTTGCTTATTTCATAAGGTGTCTTTGAATTATCTCCATCTCTTGAATTGGGTTCCCATCAGTTGGAAAGGCTTGTAGAAATCTCCAATGTAGTGTGTATGCTTCTCAAGTATATATTCCATTGATTCTCTTTAAATTTGTTGGTGTAATTTCATAAATTGAGAAGCAAAGTATAAAATAATAAAAACTTGACACGAAACAACTCATGTTGAAGCACGGGTATCTCGCTCTCTTTAAGGAGATTCAAGCCTACTATGAATGGCAAAGCCTAAATCCGATGCAACAAACTTTTTAATTTGACTTGTCTTCTCTAGGATACAACAGCTCGACAGTTTCGTCATATGACTTTAACCAACTCTGCACAAGTGCTTAAATCTAAAGCTCCACCATATAAACACCCTTCTTTGGCTTGAACTCTCAAGTATGTGGTGTATGTGGTGAAGTGTTATAATGTGTTATATAATGTTACATAAGTGTTCAAATGCCCAACTTAAAATTCTTATTTATAGGCTTTAAGAACCTTCTAGAGTTCATGTATCAAAGTCATACATGTATTCACAAAGTACATGTATAGAACTATACATGTATGTATTAATAATTAATTCATACATATAAGTCATATATAAATGTGCATTAATAATTAATTCATACATATAAGTCATATATAAATGTGCATGGGATAGCAAAATCAATACATATAAAGGTTCATACATATAAGTCCGTCGTGAATGGACTGTGCAACTCATTGGATAGGAAAGTCAATGCTAAAGGTTCTTCTCAAACTGAGACTTTCAGCTACTCTTTATCAGATGTTGATGGAGAGAAATAATAGAAGATTTAGAGGATTCTTCAAGGATGTCAATTCTATCTCTAAAGTAGTTCAACTAACTATTAGAAGCAAAATGGCTTCCCTCAGATTCAAACTCTGTGAAGAGAATATGCAACTTGTTCACCGTTGGAGATTGATGGATTGTCTTCAATGACCCAAGCATCCTCTCCTCCTTCCTTTCTGTGCAGGATTCATCTGGAAGTGTTTATTCATATTTTCCACTTCCCTATGAATGTTGTTTGGCCTTATCCACTCTTTTTTTTTTTTTGAGGAATGGTTTTCCTTGATTGTACATTATACCTTTCCTTTGTCTCAATATATTTATTTACTTTCTGAAAACAAAAAGAATGAGCATGGGTAAAGTTCATGAACATAGTTTGTACATCCATCTAATAAATATGGCCCATGTATAGAAATTAATAAAAAATACATGTATGAATCAAGTTCATGTGTATGCATTATATATTCATCTTATAAATATGATTGATTCATAGAAGTAAGTATGATATATGTATAAATATTATACATTATACACCAAGGTTCATGTATATACATTAGATATTGGTACAATGGATTATATATCTATCCAAATTCTAAAAGTGGCTTAAGGTGAAAAAATTTTAATTTCCTTATTTGGATTTTAGTAATTCTATAATGTTAAACTTGTCGTATCATCTTATATTTAATTCTTAAACTCCTCCATTTTTAGGAGTAAAGACTCTTAACTTTTAATTTTATTTACTCACTATCATAAATTTCATTTCATCCTTAATTCAATAACTAGAAAGACTCGTGCAACATTTAGAATTCTAAAAATAAATATCCAGTATATATTCAATTTATAATATAGATAATACTAATATATATATATATATATCTAGATATATTTATCTGTATCTATATCAGTACTAAAATGTCAGCTGATCTCAAAACTTTTATTGTTCTTTTTTATTCCTCAACATCGCAACTAGGTTATTTTAATCCCCGAACTAATTTTAAGAATGATTATTCAATCACAATGACTATCATTAAGGATACTGAAAAGGAAAACCCTTCATCTCCCTTAATTTACTAATCTATTGGGTCATCAATATATCTACTCACGTATTGGCCATTGGTTTTCAAGAAAGTAGAACAATAACATTTTGCATTTAATACAACAATTACCTACAGGCTACAACAGTAAAAACTCACTGAACAATGTTAATTTGAATTATGTTTCCCTTTCTTTTCATGTTTTAGTAACACTAATATCATTGGTTTTAATAGCGCAAATTTACATTCTTGTCTTAAACTTTCTACTAAGAATTCCATTCAACTATTGATTCAAGTTATTTTATAATTGGGATTGTGACCTAAATACAAGATTTATATTTATAACTATGTGGTACACCTAAAGAGTATAAGTTGAGAAGAAAATAAATGGCAAGCACTTTAAATTTTATGCTTGGTTTGCGTCTCTAATGCAGTTTTTATATTATCAGATTCAAAAAAATGCTAAAAAAAAGAAATTCTTGAAGTAAAAAATGCTGAAAAGTTGTTTTCATGACAAGATAGATTGAAACCTCATTGAAGAATTTATCAAAGATTCTCCCAACCTCTCCTGACAGACACCCCAAGGATGAACTGCTAGCTGCTAAACCAGTTCTCAATTGAAGAAAATGGCCCAAATTTCTTGAGTATCACATCCGAGTTAGTATGTAAACCTCAAACCTCCGTAATATGTTACTTAAAAAGTTGATTTCCTTCACTTGAATTGTAGTTCTCTCTCATGAATTTGAAAAACTCATCACAAATGTTGTGATTTTCTGCTATATGTCTAATTTTTTTTCATTCCTCTTCTGATCTGGTACACAAAAATTGATAGAGTTATATACTTAAAGCTTACTTTTTGTAGTGAAGCTTGTTTTATTAATTAATAGAAGTTTGTTCTTTCTATTTTATTGAGAATCTATGTGGACAAAATGTTTGCATTATATTTTATATATGATATGCATGTAACTCTTATATTTTACATTATAGATAATCTGGTATGCAGAGTTTGGCTTATGTACAAAAAATCAGATTATCCGATCCTTGTATAATATGAGTATGGGTTCACAATCTTAGATGGACTTAGACATACCATCAGTATGATTGTAGTGTAATATTCTGACATAGTCTGTCTTAATTGTAGAATACTAGTTGATGTCTCGAATTATTGTACTAGTACACTTTGTGTATTGAGCAGACCCATGTTGAGGTTATTATCTTTTACTGATTTAATAAAATAATAAATACTTTTTAATTATTATGATTGCTTATACTCTTAATCCAAAATATTTAATTGTCATGTGCATATAATGTTTATCACTTTAACTCATCAAAGAGTGAGATTCATATTGAGTCAATAAGCTCGGTGAATTGGGAGAGAATATTATTTGCATGTCAGAAATTAATTATTAAAGGAAACCATATCCTAATATTTAAATGGATTGATGATGTTCTCTTGAGTAAGCTCATAATTTTTGTCCATGTCAATCCCTACAGGTGGATTTAATTATCCGACATAACAAATAAGTTGAGTGGTAAAGTCTCAAGGAATAAAAGAAGTCAATTAAATATAATTGTCAATAATTTAGTTAATTGATGGACATCTGTATCCTTAAACGTGGGAAGATTATTAAGCATATAATAATAAGGAACTCGAATATAATTTTGAGATAAGACTCATGAAATCAATAATAATTTTTTAGTGAACTAAATTTTTATTAATGTGCTATAGGATGTTTGTTCTTGATTGAACGTAGAAATTCTAGACCCATTAGAAGCCCGGTCCTTATTCGTCCTTAGGATTTCTATCATAACCTATATATAGACGTCTAGGCTCTCTAAATCAGCATCTATTCATTACTCACAATTTTTAGAAAGGCTGAGAAAGAGAGAGAGAGAGAGAGAAAGAAAGAGAGAGCAAAAGTTCAGAAGTTCTTGTAGCCTACACTGCATCTGAATTTTGACATTAGGGGATATACAACAGAAGGCCATGAGATTCGTCGAGCTGTCTTCCACGTTTGTTGTTAGTTTCTGCGTTTGTGCTGAGATGAGATCAATCCAAAACAATCTCAAAGGTAAACCCTAATTCCGCTATTGTAGGGTTTTAAAGAAATTTTTTTGTAATCGATACACACGCGCTGTCAATGTTTCTTGGGATTTCCATTCCAACAAGAATTGGATGGAACTTTATATAATTTGAATTACGTTTCATTAGAAATTTGGTGTCCTCTTCAAACTCTAAGGCTTCTGCTTTCCTCTTGTGGTGTCTTTTTTTTTTTCAGGTTTTGCTATTGAATTGATGTGTGGATGGGTTTGTTTTCCTAGTTCTACATTTTAATTTGTACAAATAGGTGGATACTTAGAATTTTTTTTTTAGATTCATAATACTCTCAAATATGATTGTTAATGTTTCTAATTAAAGCTTACGGTTTTTGTTATATGTTTAATTTTTTTTTTTTGAATACTCTCAAAATCCGTTGAACATTACTATATGTTTAACTTTTTCATTCTTATGTCAATCAGGTACACTGAATTTTATTTGGATCCCTACAAAAATGTACTAAAGAACACAATCTAATTCTCATCATGGTATGGTGCTTAAATCGGTTCTATTGGGTGGCAACAATGGAAACAAGCACTCTGACATTAGGTGACAATCAAATTCCCAAAAACAATTGTATTTAGTTTAATTATGTTTGTTGTCGTGCACCTTTCACAACTATCGCCTTTTCTTTTGTTTATTGCTATAACTTTATTTTACAACAAATTTCGTGCAATCGACAAACTCTCTTGCAAAATCTTATCACTAATCAATTAGTACTGTGTGCAGCTGATGAGATATGGTTTGTGGGAAACAGGTAAGAAAACCTTACTCTTGGTTTTATCTGTATGTAGATGTAAGTTGATTTTAGTATTCTTGGACTTAGATTGTGTGAAAAAAGTACAGGTGTGATAGTGCATATCATTTTTTAGGTATAACTTTATGCATCACTTTGTGTTTGAGGCATTCACTTGAATGATATGTCATAATAATGACAAGGTAAGACTTATAGTCACAAAAAGTTAGTGTTATGGAGTACAAGGTGGTCAACGTTAAAACGTTTTCCCCTTGAATTCAGTTGTCTGGCAAATTTTATATAAAAACTCAAAATTGGGGATCTTAAAGCGATTCATTTGTTTTTGCGTTTTAGTATCTTGAGTTCACTTCACATTCTTTCTCCTTTGTTTTTTTAGGGTGGGTTTGGAATGGCTATATTTATTAGTCTAGAATTCCTTGTATTCCAGGTTTTTTGACCACGTGCATAATAATAATGAAATAGATTAAATGAAAGTAAACAAGATTATGAAACCATCTGTTTGAATGAATATCAGTCCATGTTCTCGACAAGAGTAGTTTCGGTTGGAAGCCTAAATTTCTTAATTAGATATTGGTTTTGACCTGTTAATTTTAGAACATAAGAAAAAGGTATAATCTTTGGGAGCTCGAAAGCAAAAGCAAATGCCTTATTTGTTTTATAGATGATGAATGGATTTTTTCTCTTCCTTGTTCAATCATACAGTTACTTATTGTTAATTTTGATGGGGCTAAATTCAATTGCATTCCTGCATGTGGGTTGGCAATTGTTGCCCGTGATGAAGCTGAGGGATTCATAGCCAGGTTCTAAATGAAGAGGATTGCAAATGATGATCCAAACCAAGGGGAGATGATGGCAGCCAAAGAAGTAGTAATATTCACTTTACACCAGATCCAGAATATTTTAGAAGTAGAATTGGAAGGAAAAGGTACAAATGTTATTAACAAGCTTCATTAATCGAGTGGAGTTTTATATCCTTTAGGTGCTATAATGTCTGATTTCTCATATTTGTTAAAGAGATTTAGGATGTTTGCCTTTTCTATTGTAAGAATATGAGGAAATAGGGTGGCATATGAATTTGCAACAAAATATTATATAGTTTATTATTATCTCAACGTCATTTTCGTATATGGCGTGATTTTAAATAATGTAGCCGAATGACAGGTGGCCCGACCTATTTTAGGCTGACAAATGTTCAAAGGATCAGGAGGTTGAAATATATATAACTTAGGTGCAAGATCTCTGCTTGATCGTTTTCTCTAATCTCCAAACAAGAACCCAAAATATGTGTGTATAGCTTATAGAAGTAGGTAAGTGTCCCTCTCCCTCGGGTTCCATGCAAGAAATGGAAAAAAATCATGTGTGGACAAAAATGTGTGTGTGCAAAATTGCTACCCAAGCGTAGAGAGACTTGCAATGTCGTGTTTTACTTAAAATGGGTATTCGAAGGTCGTTTTCCCCAGTGAAAGAAAGGTCAAATATTTTTGAAGGGTGATTTGTAACTAAATAAAAATTGAAATATCTTGTAAATTGTGTTTTGTGAAAATTGCAAGAAAGCAAGGCTGCCTAATCTATAGAGGTCATTCCAATGAGAATGTCAAATCGACTCAATTTATTCAACTAATGGTGTCTCGGTGTTTGATTGATTCATACGAAGTGAGGGATTAATGTGGTTGTATTGGAAAAAATCATACACCATGACAAGTCTACGATGTATCAAGAGCCTACAACTACGTCTGCACTTAACCTAGTCAAACCAAACACTTTACATTACGAGAAAGAATGAAAGAGAGTCAATTTTACATACCCAATAGGAAATTCCCCTTGGATTAGCCAACTAAATGTCTAGCTACTCATAGTAAAAGAAACATTGTAGTGAAATGAAACATGAAACTTATATTACTGCAAGAAAATGTTTAAACTATAAGAGCAAAGTCATTCATGCCCGAAATACAAAACTTGAAGATAAAATACCCAAATGTAGAAATGTAAAAACAAGAACACTTAGCTAAGCTTGATTACAACTTGAATAAAAGAGTTTTGATTGAAAGTGGGAAAGATTACAAGTAAAATAAAGCTTACTACAATGAAAATGATGAAGGAAATGTAAAAACCCAACTTTCTTTCTCCAAAACTTCATTTTCAACCTTGGAGCTTCTCTCTCTAAAAGAATGAAAAAATTGAATAATGGTGTAAGACTCTCTATTTTCCTCCATCCTCCCTCCCTTAGCATGTGTGAATGGAATTGGAATGACTGGAGAGAGGTTGAACAAGCAAAAATAGTCCAAGCATGCTCCTCCCACGCTTTCCCAACTACCCCTTTCTCTCTTGTTTCTCCTCTCTCTCTTACTTTAAATTTGACTTAAGGGGTTAGGAGAGCATCATGGGGTGTCAAACATGTTAGGGTATGGTTTAGAGGACAAGAGGTGGGCCCCCGGAGTACGTAGAGTCGTGTGAACAGATGTCTGGCAGATTTGGGCAAAACCTACCGGTAAAACATAGAAAACTTGTCGGTATGTTTTTTCCAGTAAGCTTTTCTACGAGTAGGTTTTTCCTTAATAGAGGTAGTAGATTTCAGGTAGCATTTTCTACCGGTAGGTATATGAGTCTTCTATCGGTAGTTTTTGCCCTAATTTGGGATTTCCTTGGTTCCTTAAGGTCCCGAACCATCCGTTAAGTAATCACTTCTTCCCCATTGCCTTTGAGTACCTGATAGGATTCTTTATACATGACCTTACCTGCTCTTTATCTACAATCACACAAATCTCCATTAATTGTGAATTTGAAACCATTTCCCCCAATTTCACCACAAAACAAGTAATATGGGTGCAAAAGAGATGCATGATATGCAATATTCTATACTCCTCACACCCCCCAACTTGAGTTTTGCTAGTCCCTAGCAAACTTTATTTTCAAACGATACTACATAAAAACAAACCAATTTCATTCCTGTTAACAATTCACAAATTAAAAAACTACTCAAATCATAATACAATTATGTAAATGAACTTGGGGCAAAATGAAACAAACAAAATGTGGTTCTTCCATTTATAATTTCTTGAGGTTCAGTACAAAAATCTTGAGACAAAAATGGACTATGATCCTAGAGACTCTTCTATTAGGCCAACTACCACTAAATCACTATGTACAATCAACCAAAAGCAACAAAAACGAGAGTGGCTCTCTCTACTCCTCATCGTCTCCAAACTCATCGTTATCCACATCATCATCGCTTCCCTTACCATCAGACTCCTCCACCTCTAAAACAGTCAAGCTCGTGGGGGTAGAGGTGGATGGCCCAGAGGTGGAAGGTGGTGGCACTTTGGGGAGAGGCTCTCCTAGGAAAGCCCTCTCAAATATCTTGGTGACCATCAGCATCAGTAGCTGCATAGTCCAACTGAAAATGTCCAACCTTCCCTCAATCGCATCAAGGCGCTGAGGAACCGCGCCAGATGGGGCAGTAGTGGATGGTTCAGAAATGGAAGGTCCAACTATAGGTGGCTCGGCTCTCAGTGGCCTAGCTCTCACTTCTCGTTGTGCAAACCCTCTTATCATGGCGGACCTCTTCATGTTGCTGGACTTCCCTATGGTGCCAAACTCCGATGGAAGAGTCATATATGTGGGGTTGTCCTTCACCTTGTTATGGTAGCAAATCTTCGTGACAAGATTCGCCTTTAGCTTATTAGCCTGGGCATATTCCTTCATCACCTCCCAGATCATGAAGGCAATGTACATCTTCTTGCCTGACATGAAAGCATAGAGAAGGGCTAGCTTCAACTCCTCTGAAGTCTTCTTTGCACCCCGAAGTAACAAATTGTAATTAAGCACCTTGTTCATTACCCCATAAGAATGCTTGAGTGCCCCAACTTGGATTTTTTCCTTAAACTGCACTAGGTACTCATACATTAAATTTGTGTATTCTTGAAGTGACTTCCTCCCATGGGTGTTGTACGTATAAACCATGGTGTTAGGAGTAGGTCTCTGGTAATGCAATGCCTCCTGAATGACTACCGGGGTGATCTCCATCACCTTCCCTCTCATGTTGGTTCTCAACAAAGACAAATACTCATCCACCACCCCCAAGCTTTTGATAGAACTCCCTACACATGGGAAGCACAAACCCCCCACGGGCTCGAACCAGACATTGATGTCATGGCCCTCTATCTCTCGGACCACTTCATTGTTTGGCCCGAGGGTAGGCCTATCTTCCTGTCGCTCGCACGTCATATTTTTCTCCTTTTATACTCTTCGTGCAAGCTTCATTTTTCTACTTTTTTGGTTGTTCCCCACCACTGGGGCCTGCCTCTGTAGTCCTCTTATGGGATCCCGTTCCCACTGATGGTGGAGAATCGACCCCCATTTGCTTGGTACGTGCCATAACAATCAAAAATGGCCCTAGGGCAACAAAAAGCAACAACCAACTCCATAATTCATCAAATATATCAAAGGGCGTGTCAGAAGACTTAGCCAAACGAGCCATTCCTCTAATCTCCAAGCTTTGGGTTAAAAACGAGGTTGTCGATGCTTTGGTGATGCTTTGTGAAGGAGGGAAAGGTTTTGTGGGGAAAAAGTCAAGGAATTGAGAAGCAATCATTGTGAATCAAAAATTTTGAGAAGATAATCAGATGATTTGATGAATGCCCAATGGTTCTTTGAGTATTTGGAAGGTTTTGACAGAGAGGAGAAGGTTTTTAAGGTTGAGATGAGTGAAGAATGTGAAGGATTTCACATAAATTTTTGGTAAAAACCCTTGTTTTTGAGTTTTTTGACAAAACCTACCTGTAAAATAGAAAACCTACCGGTAGAACAGTGCACTAGAAAATTTCCACCTGTAGGTTTTCAGCTTTCTACTGGTAGGAAATCCTTCTGGAGAATTTCTACTGGTAGGTTTTTGCAACTTTTTACTTGTAGGTTTCAACTTTTTTCAAAAATTTTCCTACACTCTCATCATCACCCCCACTTCAAGTTTATTCAACTCCAACACATTCTAATGACCTATTTACTAACTCAAATCCACAAAAAACATGACCCATGCTAATGAACCACAATGTGTGACCATGCCCAAATTCATTTACGAAATTGCAATGTGGTTTGAGTTTTGATGCTTTCAAAACACATGACATGAAATTCTAAATTCAACAAAATGAACACCCAATTTGTAAAGCACAAACTAAACTACAAAATGCATTCATATTCCTTTCTCATATCTAAAGTTTGAGTAATATTCCCCTATCCTACAAGCTCATGGTTACTTGATACAAAATTTTTCAAACACCCGAACCAATCACACATGGGTTTCATCATAACTTTAAATGTTATTCTAGAGTATGCACCCACACATTTCTTTTCAAACTCATGTGTGTGTTGAATGAACATGTAATTTAAGCATTTACTCAATGGAATATACATTCACTTAGCCATCCAAATTTAACTTTGATGCAAAACTCATCAAAGGGTTTATCTCAACAATGAATAACTCTATGATTATCTTGGCATGCTCTCCGTGTTTATATGTGAGATAAAATCTTGTGCAGAAACCAAAATGCTTACATATAATCCAAAAATGATATGCATGCAAAACAATTGAAACGACCTTGGCATAATCTCATGAATGAAATGTCAGGGCACTAGATAGAAAAATTAACTTTTCTTTTCATTTAAAGTGTACTCTCACCATGCTGTCTCTAGATCATTTAGGGTTTTTAAGGGTTGTAATGAGGCCTTGGGGTAATATTAAGGTCAAGTGAAACGAATGGTAGAGGGAGACAAAAAGGCTTATTCTGAGGGCATAACCTTTATTATGAAAAAAAAAATTTGTGGAATTTTTAGCTTTACACTTTCTCTTCATTTTTTTTATTTCTTTTTCTTCTTCCTTCCTCAACATTTGTCTTTCACTTTTTCTTTTATTTTCATTTCTTTTCTTTTTCAACCCCCTTTTTCTTGGATTTTTCTCTTCTTTTTCATTCAAAATTTGAATTCAACACCATTCGTCCCCTTTTTGGGTTTCCTCACCACATTTCCTTTTCTTTATGATCAATCACAGTTAGTCTCGAAACAACCAAGGTGTGATAATTTTAATCATTTTGCACTAGTTTGGTCAATCATGTGGCATGAAAATGAATTTTCAATTAGGTCTCAATCACGGCACTAGGGATAAATTTTTCACAAAAAAAAAAAGGCTAAGGCTCAAAGAAATTCGAAGATGGCCGAAGATCATCTCTAGATAAGCATGGGGAAGCATATTGGCATTTCAAGACAAGTCAATCAACTATCCGCATACACTCTAACCAAATCAAGCATAATGAGATTATTGAACAGATTTTGAATTTGAAAAAATGTTCCTTTGAGTAATTGTAAGTCCCCTCCAACAAGGATTGACACTAAAGTTCATATGGGTACTTATTTCACTTTCACTATGCATGTCAAGCTCTAAAATGTGGATTCAATCCATAAATTACCAAAATTACACATTCAAGGTGCACTTATGGCTGAGTTCGAAAGAAAACACATATGTAATACCCAGTCATAGGATAAATCTCTATGATGTACTTATGTGTTCAAAGTTCAAAATGAAGATCAAGCTATCACTAAACCCATAACAATATGAATAGGGGAATATGGTTCAACATTCAAATATTTTTCACAAATTTTTCAACTATTCTATACAAAAATTTGTAGAATATGTGAATGGTACATTTCACCACAAAAATGGTATTATCAACAAAAATTTGGTGTATGATACAAATAGTGCACCTCACCCCCCAACTTGAACTATGTATTGTCCTCAATGCAAAACAAAGATATGGAATGGAATGATCAACTTAAAAAGACAAGAAGGTTAAGAGAACACCTTGCAATGAGCTTTGATAAAAACACCACTATCTGGAAATGTGAAGAAAGAACACTATGCACAGATGAAAGTAAGTAGACAATTTAACTTGCAAAGTAAAGAATAAATAAAAACAAATGCACACTAATATCTACTTGAACAGTTATGTCTTAACAAGGTCCGGATATACCAAATCCACCAACTCATCTTCAACAGTTTGAATTTAAAAACCCTCAAAAAATGGTTTAAGCCTTTTGGCCATTGACCTTGAATGTTTTACCATCTTCGGGATTTTCTATGTTCACGGCTCCATTCGGGTAGGCCACCATGACAATATGGGGGTCATCACAATGTAATCGGAGTTTTCCTTGAAAAATTGGAAAGGCGAGAATTATGCAAGAGCACTTTTTGGTCGAGCTCAAATATCTTTCTCAAAATGGATTTGTCATGAAAAATATTTGTCCTTTCTTTGTGAATTTTAGAGCTCTCGTATTTATCTCTACAAATTTCTTCCAATTCATTCAACTCCAACTTTCAATATTCCCCAGCTATTCTCAAATTGAAATTCAAGGTTTTTATGGCCTAATATACCTCCATTTCTACTAGCAACTGACAAGCCTTACCGTGGACTAGCCTATAGGGGGACATACCTAGGATGGCCTTATAAATAGTGCAGTAAGTCCACAAGGCATCAGTCAGTTTAAGTGACCGATCCTTTCGATTGGGTTAACCATTTTGTCTAGTATGTTATTTATCTCGCTATTGGCCAACTCGGCTTGGTCATTTGTCTGTGGGTAATAAGCGGTGGACACCTTGTTTGTTACTTCATATTTATGTATCAAGGAAGCAAATGGTATATTGCAAAAATGAGAATCATCATCACTTATCATTGAACGAAGCATCCCAAACCAAGAAAAAATATTTTTATAAAAAAACTTGACCACGACTCAATGGTCATTTATCTTGGTTGAAATTACCTCTACCATCTTGGACACGTAATCCACCGCCAATAATATATAAAAGTAATCAAAGGACATACGGAATAGACCCATAAAATCGATGCCCCAACAATCAAATATTTCAATGACAAGCATGGGGGAGAAGGACATCATATTTCTACGGGTCACACTTCCCAACATTTGACACCTATCACATTATTTGTAAAATGAGACACAATATTTAATTAATAAAGGCCAATAAAAATCGCTTTGTAAAATCTTAACTGAAGTTTTCTTGGAAGAGAAGTGTCCACCACATGATTTTAATAACTTCACTATTCTTGTGATTTATCAAAAATGATTGGAATCGATCTCAAATGCTTATTCGACAAGCTTCAATCTATGTGTGATCCATCTCATATATTGTGATGAGCAATAGGTGGCCGGTTGAACAAGTACTAAGCTAAGGGTGTAAAAATTCAAGAAGTGTGGATCAATGGCTATGAGTAAAAGATGTTAAATCAAAGGTTACAAATGTTAGGCGGTATGGTACGGTACCAACTTTCACCATTTCGGTAATAAAGAGCCTTCCGAAGTGGTTTCGCTTAGAGTCATTTAAGGTCAAATCTTAACAATTTCTCTATTTTTAATTTTTTTATTTCGTGTGCACACATGGATAAATTCAGGTTTTAATTTGATTTTAATCTTTTAGTTTTTCGATTTTATTATTCAATCTTGGAACCGTTAGCATGTTAGTCAATGTAGTTTTTTTAAATGACAAAAAATGAACCGAGAGAGAGAGAGAAGAATATACAATTTTCATTGTTATTCAACCTCCTAAGCTTGCAACTCTGTGAGTTGCCAAACAATATTATTTATTCTCCAAGCAAAATTTCATTCTTCGCAATTGAAGGATTCAGAATTTCTGATCATCGTTTGACAATTAGATTTGTATACGTGGCAATTTTCACATGTTGAAAAAGAGTTATTTGGAGTGACACCACTATGACCAAGCAGAAAAAGGCTCAACCAAACCAAACAAAACTATAGCTTGGTCAAGCAGATTGAATAGAAGCCTAACCAAAAAACAAAATACCAATTGAAAGCAATTTGCTCGGCCGAAAGCATTATCGAGTAGGGAAGTGTATGGTGAGTGGAGTTCGAGCAAAGGTTTATTTCTTATTTTTGGAGAATGAGCCTTATCCAAACAAGAGTAGATAGCTAGGTCATCTCTATAAACCCGAGATGGTTGATAAAATAAAGCCTAGGCATTGATAAAAGACCAAGCAAAGAGATAGCTAGGCTATCCCAAATAATTAGGAGCGGTGCTAGGCAACCAATAAAAAAATTACCTAAATTATAGGAGCAAATTAAAAAGATGTTACCTAAAGAATCGACGAACAAAAAATGAATTTCGAAAAAATTTATGCACGAATTAAGGAAGATTTGGCTAAAAAATACATGTGTCACCTTGTACAGCCAATGGTGAAAACACTAGAAGAGGGTATAGACCACTATAAATGTCAGGTAAAACTAAATTCTAAGGCACACACTTCTTTCCCTACAATTTGGTTTGCTTACTCTCAAAACCTTTATTGATTTAAGCATTAGAGTGCATCCGCCCCGGTCCAACCCTAGTCTCTAACAATTTGTTCGTTTTGTAGGAAGAAATTGCACTTTTGTTCATTTTCTCTCAAAAACTTGACATAAAAAATTCACGTCACCCTTAGTATCATGTGCGACATTTTTTTCTCGTACAATCGATGTCATCTGTGGGATGAGCAGTCCAATGAGTACGATCCCAATCATAACTACCGAGTATCCTTACCCTCGAATAGTGACATAAGAGAAAGTAGAGCTAGCAGCTCAAATGAAGGACAAAAAGATTGCCATAATGCATCCCCTAGGCAGTATAGCCCGCAAGACGATGTAAACCCCTAGGACGACATCACCCGAATAGACTCCTGGGGGAAAGGGGTCTCCACCTTCATAAAACTAGTTCAGTCCTTCCAATACCAACTTGATTCCCGTGATGCCATGCTCAAGAGGTCCCTAGAGGAAAAGAATAAGCTCATACTAGAGAACAAGGCACCTAGAGAGGCACTCAGGAGATTAGAGGACCGTAAGGTCCTAAAGGAGTCAGATCACATGACAACCAAGATTGAAGGAGAGATCCCTTGAGCTGAGCATAGCTATAACCTTGACTAGTGCCGGGGGAGGTGTATAGAAGACCCTCATCATAGGAAATGAAACAAGAAATCTACTCGAACCAGTCAACCAAGGAACTTGCCAGATGGTTAAAGCGCCCCAAGAATAAATTGGCAAAGTAGCAAGCCAGGACGACCAAGGGAGAGTATTGAGGGGGAATAGAGGTGTCCCCCTTCATGAGCTGGATAAAAAAAGAAACGATCCCCAACAAGGTCGTTGTCCTGAGCTTCAAACTTGTTGTTCTTGAAGGGGCAAAAAATATCTATCCTCACAATTATTCATGTGGAGGGCGCGAGATTATTAAACTTGTTGTTCTTGAATAGGTTTTTAAATTTTATGCTTAGTCAATCACAAATTAAAGCCTATTACTACCACCATTATCTCTTCTTACAAAGATTAGTCAATTAATAGTGAGAACCCCCTTTTAAACCGTCATAACCCAAAACACCCATGTAGATTAATGTATTGATTTTATCAATTTGTTAATTGACACTCAATCTCACACAGTGATCTCAAATCCCAAAGACCCTAACCCTACTACGCAACAATGGATGATATGAATATTCAATCAATCATTCATACAAACATATAGTGCATGCGCGTGTGTGCTCAAATTGCAAGTGTATATGTAAAAACAATAAAGTATACAAGCAATATGTTGGCACAAAAACCCTCATCAAAAGGAACTACAGGGAATCTCTCTCAGTTCACCAAAACTTAATCTATTACTCGAAAGTCAGCTTACAAGTACTCAAGTCTTATACCTCAATCAACACCATAGCTAGACGATCATTTCCTTCAATAAGTCTCTCCACCGGATACACTCACTAATGTCTTGGACAGCTTCCCTTGAATTCTCCACCGTAATGGATCCTATAATCCTCTAGCAATCTTGGGCGCACCAACGATTCCCGGTATGCACACCCTAATGGGTTTAGTGTTCAACCAAGCATCTTCTTCTTCATCGTTGTAGTATTATAACCATAGAATAGGTTGAGATTTACATAGGCTCCACGAAATCAGTCAATTACAAAACATGATCTAACAATCTTTCTCTTTGACAATTTTTTGACAAAATACACAAGTAAGAAATTAATATTACAACCCACAAACTATTGAACAAAATAAATTGTAAAATAATGTTAACACTCATGTACACATCCTAAATCTGTAACTAAGTACAAGATCTACTTTTTTAGATGTAGCTTGAAGATCATAGTCCTGCATATCATCATTCAAACCAACAACTCGTGAAAAGAATCATAGGTTAGAGAAAGGCATAACATAATGATAGGTATGTAAGCACCAAGATAAGCAAATGGCATATTAATGTTTACATCATGCGAGTGCAAATATGTAACATATATAAGAACTACTTTTCCCAATATGCTTGAGAACCTATTGATATTGCAATGTTAAACACATCAAGTTCTCCTCTTAGTTGGTGTTCGCAAGTAAAATAACAAGTGAAAAATAAAAGTGTCAGAAAGGTGACTCCATGCAAAGTTTGTAAATGTATTTCCCCTGAGTATTAAAACAAACTCCCCCTTCCTTTATTCACATGCAAATTACCTCGGTTAGTCAATAGTAAATCTCCTCGATTTCTCTTATATATACCTAAAATATTCTCTTCTTTTTTGTCACAAAGTGTCAATCCAATGACATCATAACAATCCAAGAACAGAATCAAGTTATCCCACCATGTTTTTTTCTATTGTCACAAAATGCCACCTGAGACAAATCACAACAAATGACATAAAGTCATGGTATAACAAGAAGGTATAAATACAAATCAATGCAACCAATCTAATATGAACTGATTACTTTCTTAGCAACTACTTGGTTAAACTAACTAAATCGTGCATGCAAAGTAAGCAAAAGGTACAAGGCATATAACTCAAAGTCTAAATGATAATGCATCAAATAATAATAAATAAAACAAAATAAAACAAAGTCAACAAAATGGAAAAGTGTAACGTGTTTATTAAACCAAGTCAAGTGCGTGATTCTCTCCTTAACAAGAGAACGCCCGACATTAAAAATTCTATTGAGAGTTACAGATCTTGTTGAAACTTTGTATTCGGGGATGGCCACGTAAAGATCCGGTTATCCGGGAATTTCTGTGGCTCCAACTAGCCCCAAATTGGTTAAAGCTTGATACTGATGGGGCTGTCTGAGTATTGCCGCGTGTGGCAGTGTATTTCACACTTACTGTTTGCTTGTCAAGGGAGCTTATAGCTTTCCTTTGGGTATACAGACTGCTTATTATGTGGACCTCTCATAGCAGTTAGTAAGGGCATCGACATAGCATGTCCTTTGGATGTCTTTTTTTTTGGCCAGACCATCCGGTATCCAAAAGCCATTTTGGGCTCCGACTAATCCGGATTCAAGCCAGGTAGGACCACAAGGGCGGCAAAGCTCTCCCTACCAGGTCAAGTGTGATGTGGGCAAATGCAAAGAATGCAGATCCAGTTCTCTCAAGAATGAAGCGGCTGATCGCCTTGCTAATTTGGAGTTGGCTCATCGAATTTTATTTGATGGTCTTATCATTCAGATTTTATCGCTTCTTATGTTAATAGAGATATGTCGGGTTGCTCAAATTTTCATTTTAAAACTTGATGTAATCCAATTACTGCTTTATATCTCAATTTCCAACTTCTCCCAGCACAACTTCAATGTAGGAGCATTGAAATTGAACTTGATGAATTATGCCGAATCCATTAAACATAAAGCCAATGGAAACGCTACACCATAACCCCATAACTACATCCTCACAATACGCACTTGACTATCATATTTCTTAGATTGTACCACCAAGTAAGGTTATTAGTTTTACCTTAGCCCAGTTATAGACGTTCGTTATAAATCAAATAGAAAGTCAATTCATTATCCCCTACAAGCTATGCAATTTTCTAATTGCACGCAAATACTTTCTATCAAAACACATAGAAAACATTGGGTTTGAGATAATATAAAACTAATTTAAGTGGAGAGGAACCCAAAGATCGAGATGGTGAAGTGAGATCGGAATTATAATTCAAGGATGAAAATTGGAATTTTCCATAAAGACGATTTATACATTCCCAGGCTATCAGGATCAATATAGCAAATATCCCATAGTTGTCTCTTACTCTTACTGGGGCTTATAACAAGGGGTGAGTGTTTTTATGGCTTGGCCAGACTGGCAGAGTGTTCAAATTAAGTTTTCTTTCTTTCTTCTTCTTTTCTTTCTTTTTCTTTTGACATGCAATTTTAACTCTAATCAAGCAAATAAGGTCAAAATTATCAAACTAGACATGAAATTAAGCAATCAAGCTTTTATTATGTATTTCATATGTAAATTGCATAAACATATGCTCTATATCCCATGAGCTTTATTTATGAATATAATATAAAAGAGTAACACTTAGGCAACAACTTTTAATCTGCTCTAGCATCCAATTGATCACCTTTCTTCTTCAACCAAGGTGACATAGAAGGAATGCTTTGTTCATTTCTAAAGAAATTACTGGGATCAATTATTGTCTTCACTTGCACCAATCTCTTGAAGTTGTTCTTGAAATATCGAAAACCCCAAACACTTGCTTGTGTATAGCTTGTGTTGCCTTTATTGTTCACACCCAAGTCAAGATCCCTGTAGTTGAGATAAGCAGCTCTTGGACACTTGGAAACATAAAAAGCCATAAAACTATAAAGCCTTCGGATCCAACTCAAATGCTTTGTGGCTGCCGCTGTCCCTTCTTCCAGCCACCCCACCCCATAATGTATCGAGAAAATATTCCCCGATCTATGAGGGAAAGGGATCTCAAATTCCGAAATCTGACTCAATCTTCCACCATAAGGACTAAACTGCAACTCAGTTGCCCCGACATCTTCCTCATATAACCATTCCCAAATTCTTTCGAGTCCATTTTCAGAAATAGGATCCTGCACGTAGTCTGATTTTCCTTTGGAAAAACTTGGCTCATACATACCAGCAGCAATCCCATCGCGCAAAATATCTATTGATTCACCACTCGGAAAGCCTGCAAAGTAGAGCATGGATTCAATCCAACTCATTTCTGTGCAATCTTCTTCCACCAAGCCTAGCTCGGGGAAGCTTTCTTGCATCAACGGGAGGAGTTCATCGACTCCACCAAGAAACAAAGTAGCAAACGAAGCTTGTATCGTTTTCTTTCCATCTGATGTGGAATTTGTAGTTCTTATGAAAATTCGAATGAGTAGGTTCTCATCAATTTTGTCTGCAACATATTGCCACCGATGCACAAGCTTGGTCGCATTTTGCTCCAAAGTCCTGGTTACATTGAAAACAGTCACATGTTGTGGAACAACATGTAATTTTATCTTCCATGCAACAATGACTCCAAAGCTAGCACCTCCACCTCCTCTAATGGCCCAAAAGAGGTCTTCCCCCATAGATTTTCGGTCAAGAATTCGTCCATTAACATCGATAATTTGTGCATCAATTATATTATCCGCAGCAATGCCAAATTTACGGGATATCATGCCATACCCTCCCCCACTAAAGTGGCCACCAACTCCCACCGTAGGGCAAACACCTGCCGGAAAGGCAAGAGTTCGACTTTTTTCAGCAATCCTATAATAGAGTTGTCCAATAGTGGCACCAACTTGGACCCATGCAGTATTCTTTTGAGTGTCAGTGGAGATTGATTGAAAATTTCTCATATCAATTATGACGAAAGGGACTTTTGAAAGGAAAGAAAGACCTTCGTAATCATGTCCTCTACTCCGAACTCTAACCTGCAAGCCAAGCTTTCTTGAACAATATAAGGTTGCTTGAATTTGAGATTCATGCAATGGTGTAATAATTATCGGAGATTCTAAAGTAGCAAGTGGTATAAACCGAAAGTTTCGTATGGATGATAATAAGATTGATAAATATGAGGCATTGTTTGGGGTGTAAACAACATTGGATATTGAGGTCGAATTCTCAGAATGAAGGGAAAGACATTGAAAAAAATCTTCATGAGAATGAGCCGAATCTGCCCATGAAGTTGAGAAAAGAAAAAGAAGTGAAAACAATAAACTTTTTGCGGTTTTCATCTTTCAAGTTACTGGCAATTTGATGTTGCTATATATCCCTATTTATAGTGTACTTTTAAACTAATAAGTCTTTGGTCCAATAGTACTCCTTACTTTGTGAGACTTTGTCTTTTTGAGGTTAAGGGTTCAAGTCTCCTTCTCTCCTCCCCTTCCAAAAAAAAAATATAGTGTACTTTTGGGGTAGTTTTCTAAGACTAGAAAAGTTTGAACATTGTGTTTGAATACTAGTGTCATGTCTAGCCTAAGGTGAAAATCAACTAGAATTAACTTCATCCACAATTAATGAAAAACACGTGAGTTGGAAAAATGAGAAATGACTTACACATGGCCTTTGAAACTTCAACCTCAATAATTTTTCGTGCATGAGTTGACGTAAATTTTCCACATTCATTCATCAAGGAAACAGGTGGGGGAAGGAAAAAGAAAGAAAGTCATAAACAAAACAAAATGTTAGTAATATAATTTTATCCAGTTGTTGATCTTAATGCATTGATAAATAATATATTTACTGTTTTTCGTATATTACTATACATATGATTGAGGTTAGAGAATGTAACAGGCATCAACAAGGGAAAAGAAACAAAAAAATTGCAAAAAACAAACTATGAAAAAGTACGTGAAAAAGAAAATAAGTATGCAAAAAATATTAACAAAGGGTACCAAAATTATCATCAAAATCCGTGATTCATACGAATTTTCTCATTTTATAATTGAAACCCACATTTATCTAGTACATTAATGTAAGATCCATACACACTTTAAGTCAATATTGCTCATTTTTTCCCTAAATTTCAATTTATAATTTTGCAATCAATTATTATTACAAAAATATATTGCTTATATATATTTAGATAAGTTTGTTAATATGTTAGGCTCATTTTGTAGTTATTTAAGCTATAAAAATTATGAAAATTTGTTTACATAATTAAATAAGTGATCAATAATGAACCACCTATGCCTTGAGGTATACATATAAATTTTTTTGAATGGTATTGATAATGAAATTACCAAATAAAACTTTCAAACTAAATAAGAAAGCCCGTCCGGGTCAAGTGAATGCAATTAACCTCATTTTTAGTCAATTGTTCTAATTATTTTTTTTTTTGTATTTATATATGTTTATGTACATTGGTGTTCGACCCCTTTATATTTAATGAATATTTAAATATCAAATATAATACAATAAATTTAAATATGATGTTTTTTTTTATTAATTGGAAAAAAAATTAAAGCTTTTAGTTAGAGCGTCCACTCAGGATAAAATAAATTAAAGCTTTTAGTTAGAGCGCCCACTCTGCCTTGAAACTTTCCACACGGCTCAAACCTAGCCAAAAGCTTTCATATATTGTGCTAGTCGCTCCTCATTTTTTAAATTTCTTTTTAAACAGGTTGAAACAATTAAACTTTTTATTAGAATACTTATGTCACGAATTCAATTATAATCTATGCTTATAAATATTGGCTATAATACCCTCGTAAAATTTTATCTACTCTAACCTAAGAATATGGTCACATGATATATTTAATTTAACATGTGAAATTCTTCCGATGCGAAGTATTCATAAATGTACAAATTACATCATATCACTTGTGTAATAAGTTTATTATTTTATGATTACATAATTTGCCGACTATAAAAAATGGTGTCGTATTGAACTTGACACTTTTTACGGGCACAACACAATAATTGGACAAGAAAATAATTCATCTAGCGCGAAACGATTGCATCGCTAGGTTGTTGGAGTAGGTAGGTTAACTTGGATGAAGAATATATGTTGTACACTCGCTCCTAGTTTTCGTGCATGTGATTTATATGTTGTCGCTGCATCACTTCTTTCTTTCTTTTTTTTTTGGGTAATTTCTATTTTATCCCTTGTGGGTTGTCCTCATAGCACTTTACCACCTTGTGGTTCAAAAATAAGCACATAACCTCCATATAATTTTGGGTATCAGCACAACCAACATGTTTATCAGAAAAGGTTGAAATAAAATTAATACCCTCACTGTCTTCTTCTCCCCATCAATTGGCTTTGTTAAAATCAAAGCCTACCAATATTAATGTTAAAATAAGAGTCACATGTACGAATCAATTACACTTGGAATAATAAAATCCAAGCATCACTTTGTTTTCTTTCCTTAATTGGTGGAGCCCTCTTGTACCACAAACGACACCACAACGAACAACCAATGCAAAAGACACCACTGTCACCTCCTCAAAGAACCGCCTAACCAATCGTAGCGAAAACAAAGTCTCTTTATTGTTGCATTGTATGCAACATCTCTTTAATTTGTTGCAAAATCTAAACAAAATTGGAACCGAAATTAGTTTTAGTTTTTTATTTTCGGATGTGATCTCGATTTTAATTTTTGATTTTGACTTTGAGTTCAATTTTGAATCAAAAGTGATTTCAATTTCGATTTTCAAATTGGAATCGAAATTGATCAATTTGGCATGGTAGGTTGAGGATCTTGAGGTAGCAAATGAATGAAATTGGTTTTGGGGTTGTGGGTGGAGGTTGCTGATGGTGGCACATGTACCACAATTTCCGTCAAGTCGGTCGAAATCATTCCAAATCATTACAGTAGTAACTTGGTCCAAAACTACATGTGGGTTATGTGCTTATTTATGAACCTAAAGGGGGCAAAGTCCTATTGGGCAAACCAAAAGGGAGCAAAAATGAAATTTTCCCTTTTTTTTCAATATGTTGCTTTGATCGTACTCTTCTAATAAAACGAGATAAAATTGAATCATAAAGTCCATTCAAAGCCATTGAAATCAATGTTTGAAATAGTATGATTAAAGCGACATCTGAGGATTATTCATCCAATATAATAGTACCACAGATTTAATTAACCGTATCCAGATAGGAGTTGGTAAACGTGTTAATCCTAAGAAATATGAAAATTTTCAATAGACATCTGCGTATTATTAGATTTGGATTGATTGATTTTTGACAAAAAATTAAATTAAACACGATTTATTATCACTAATAATAAATGAGTGTGATTAGTGTTCAACATGAATAAATCATTTTGACAGCACAAACTTGTAAAACAGTAATTGAATGAAAAAATGTCTATTTATTTCTTTTATAACAAGGGGTTATGTAAATACTTATAGATTAATGATTTTTTATTTTTACTTAGCCTTGCAAGCATATGAATTAAGTGCATTTAAACTGTATAAACAATTTGTTGCAAAGTTGGACGGCAAATTTGACTTGTATCAACAATATAATGACTCATGACTAGAGAATAATATTTGTCATGTCAAAAATAATCTTTTGTGATAATTAATTCATAGTCATTGCTTTCAATTCTACTAAAATAGTAATATCATTTGTCCAACAATCCTATTTAATAACATTATTAATGTGTCACTATTTGACCCCCCCTGTTGGTAAAATTCTGGTTCTATGACTCAGTATCATAAAATCTAACGAGATTAAGTAAATGAGTTAGGTTAAGGTGCACTTGTACTCGATAAGAACCTAACAAGACACAATCAGAACATAAACAAAGCAACTCCCACCCCCGTAAATTATAGTGAGTTGGATAATTGATTTATTTATGTAAGTTGTGAACAAGTTAG
Organism: Ilex paraguariensis; assembly: GCA_963454935.2. NCBI lineage: Eukaryota > Viridiplantae > Streptophyta > Magnoliopsida > Aquifoliales > Aquifoliaceae > Ilex > Ilex paraguariensis. The sequence goes on from CAUOFW020001097.1 coordinate 56,078, forward strand.
ATAACATCAGATAAATTTATTTAGTGGGTTAAAATTGGTTGATAATGATACCAATTGGGTTGAAATCATGTGAATTTAATCGTTTACCACAACCACCACCAATCGCACTATCATTGCCAATACCACCACAGCACCACCATCGCCATATAAATCAAGCTCATAGTGCCTCAATTTTGATTATTGTATCTAGACAAGAGCTTTATTTACACACAATCTAAATTTGGTAAAAGATGAGAAGCTAAAGTTGACAAACATATCCAATGCACCGTCAAATGTAAAAAAAATATTTTTTTTCTAAATGGATTCACAATTTGATTATATATATATATATATATATATATATATATATATATATATATATGTAGATGGATTCACAATTTAATAGTTTTTTCACTGATTTGCTTATGAACGACACTGATTTATATGATGAAGTTATACAGACCAATCCCACAGTATTGACATCAGTACAAAGTGAAGCCGCTCCAAGAGTGAAAAAATAGCAAAAGACAAAGAACTTTTCTGTAGAAGAAGATAAATTACTCAAATTCACGGAATGTCTCACTCAAAAGAGCATGGAAGATGCCTCCCACTTTCATCAATGCTAGTGTATTGAAATTCAAAGAAAGTTTGTTTGGTTATTTATGTTGCCCAAATCTTCTTTCTCAAAAAGACATTGATCAAATTCAAGACTCCGTTATCCAATTTTCATTCTTGAACATTGTCTCTATATTAAATGTAAAGTTTAAGGCTAACAAGTTGGAGACAGAGCAAAAAGAAAAAAAAAGTTAATAAGACTAAAAGTTCGTAATCGTCAACCAAGTTTACCCACAAATTAAATTACATAGATTGTAAGGTAGTCTTGCCCGGTTGAAGAAAGAATTGGTCGAATAATTTTCAAATCTAGTTATCCAATTATATATTATAGAACAATACGCCTATAGCAAAAAGAGAAAGCATTCACATAGGGGTGAAGGGAAACCTTTGAACTGTCCCTTTTAGACTTTTAAAGTGGGTGGTGAATCAATTTTTTTGACAGGAAGCTTTCCTCTATCTATAATACAGTTGATCGGAAAATTATCATCTCCACCAATGAAACTTGAGAGTTGATAGCCAACTCCTCTAACAAGGGTGAAGAGATTTTTTTTTTTTTTTTTTTGGCCATTTCATTAATCAAAAGTTAAAGGAGTACAATTTGAAAGTAAAATATCTCTGAGCTCCTTAGGTATGTTGCTTATCCTAGGAAGATGCAATTTGTTGTGCATCGTAGCAATCCAATGGCAATGGGTCTAATGGCAATGATGAGACCGAAATCAAACTAGGCAAGACCCAATGAATTAATAAGGCCCAAGTCACCAACATCCAAAAAGGGGCCCAAGTCACCAACGCCCAAAGGAGCTGCCCAAGGAGGTCGCCCAAGCCCCTG
>CAUOFW020001097.1:62500-137413 GCA_963454935.2 Ilex paraguariensis
CTATATTGCAGGCTTCATCATCGCCCAAATACACTTTGCCAAAGTTTTCTTGCACATAATTTTGTAGCACATCCATGCGTGGAGTAGCATGGAATGAGGCTCCAGAATCTACAATCCAAGATTCACTGCGAGAATCCAGTGAACAAATCAAAGCATCATTATCAGACTCGTCAGCAACATTAGCAATATTTTTACCTCTTTGATTATTCTCATTCTGCTCCTTTCTCGGTGCCTTGCAGTCCCGCTTCCAATGCCCCTTTTGACCACAGTTCTAACAACCCTCATCTCCACCACGAGATTTACTTCAGCCTCTGTTTCTCGAATACGATTTTCCCTTACCCTTTTTATTGTCTCCCTTATTCATAGCCCTACCTCTCTCCTCCATATTAAGTGCTGAACCTGAAACAACATCCTCACCCGATGCTCTTCTCCTAGTATCAATGCCACAACATCCTCCAATTTTATCTTTGCAGACCCGAAAGAATTGCTTATTGCCATGACAAGTCCATTCCAACTTTTCGGCAGACTTGATAAAAAGACAAGAGCTCTAATTTCATCATTAAAAATAATACTCACGGATTCTAACTGATTCGTAACCATATTAAATTTGTTGATATGTTCAGCAATAATAGTATTTTCAGACATCTTTAGATTAAATAAATTTTTCATAAGATATACCTTATTCACCGCTGAAGGCTTTTCGTACATCTTTTCTAGGGCTTTGAACAAATTTGATGTAGTCTTTTCTTTGGCGATGTTCGATGCAACTAATGGCGCTAGGCACAGTCGCACAGTCCCTAGGGCTTTGCGATCCAGAACATCTCACTTTGCTTGCTCCATATCCGCTGGCTTCTTCCCATCGATAGGTTGATAAAGATCCTTCTGATACAGAATACCCTCCATCTGCATCTTCCAAAACACGTAGTTCATGCCATTGAATTTTTGATCTTAACTTTGTCTTCTGCCATTGTGTAAACCCTTGACCTCTTAACCTAGAGCTCTGATACCAGTTGTTGGGATTTAACACGATTTAAATTCACTAACAAACACACACAATCGAAGAACAAATCAAGAATATAAAACAATAAGAAACAAGAAAGAACAAAACACAGACTTTATGTGGTTCGATAATTTGCCTACATCCACGAAACTACAGGGATTTCAGTATTGAGAGAGTTGAATACAGAGAGTGGCTGTACAATCCACCATATTTTAACCCTAATCACCAAAACAACGGGTTTTATATGTCCTACGGCTTGGGCTGATATGGACTAAACCTCAAAAAAAATTTCATTAAAAAATCACGCAACATTACTTCGGATCGGGTCATTATCCGAATCACATATACAAATTAGACTCCACAAAAAAAACCAACAGTATGATTGTATCATTGAACCCTAATCAAATCGAGTTCACAAATTAAAATTGAGCCTAGCTTCAATACGACAATAAGAAGTATAGAAGAATATATAATAAATACTTATTTTGAATTAAATAGTGCCACTTGCATTCAACTCAGATGCCTTCAAAGGCGGATTTACAGTGGGGCAATGGGGGCAGCTACCCCCACTACAAATCTAAAAAATTTTGGGGTGTAGATAGAATATTTGAAATTTGACGATATTGCCCCCACTTAAAATATTTTAAAAGGATTAAGGGAATTGGAATTTTGATAAAACTTGGGGTTCTTAGTTATGTTTAAAACAGAGGTCTATACTTTTCCTTTTAGCCGTTCGTTCGTCTCTTCCTTCTTTAGCATTGCTCATTTCATCATAATATAGCCATTAGAGATGACCCATAAATGCATAAATGAATGGATTTGTAAATTTTTTTTTTAGCACAGTAGTTAGGGTTTCTATTATTCCTATCTATTCAACTTTTTCTTCACAGTAGACCATCGAATTCTACGACCTGGGTCTAAACTGAACCATGACTATTCCATCAATTTTTTTATCGATTGGTTTGAAATATTATTTGAAATTGTTGGAGGACGAAGACGTAAAAAAATTATGTTATGCAAAATAAGTTTATGGATATGGAGTCTTGCGTTGATAAATTACATATTCAGTCAGTCTTATCTGCTATGATATATTAATTTGTGACTAAAATTATTTAATTGGGTTGCTCCATTTGAAAATTGTATATTTTAGTTTGTGTCCAGTTGTTCTAATTAATTGAAATAAAATAATTTGGTTATGAATTATGATAGATTCAACTATCGCTATATCTAATTTTAGTTGAAAGACTTTTTATAGAATTAATTTTTTTAAAAAAAATTCCTTTTAATTTGTTTTTATTTAATAAGTTTGAAAATTGATAGGAGCACGTTACAGACTTAATTTTTTTTAAAAAAAATCCTATTAATTTGTTTTTATTTAATAAGTTTGAAAATTGATAGTGGTACGTTATAGGAAAAACGTCACATTTTATTTGTGTTGGTATATAATTAACCTTTTTTTATGTAACTTTAATTATCAAAAAATATTATTGAAAGTAATGTTAATCGTATAATTTTAAGTAATAAATAAATTTTATATTTCTCCCGCCAGAGAAAGAGTCCAGCTCTAAATCACAAAAGTATGAAGTAAGAAATGTGCTCCACGAACTAACTTAAAAGATTTTGTAATTGCTATTATTTCAATTCAATTCGGTTACATGTCCAATCCGAATCGAACATAAAGTTATAGTTATTCACAAATCCAATTACATATGCAATACGTATCAAATCAAAAGTTCTTAGAAAACTCAAATTAAAAATAGTATAATCAAAAAAAGTTCACAAATCTAAATTGAACCAAATCAAACCAAATTAAAATTGATATCAAAGTAAACCTAATCAAATTCCAAGATGAGTGTGTGGGTGAAGGAAATGGTGTGTTTCGTGTGTGTTCTATGTGAGTGTGTTCAATGGGTTGGAGAGAGAGGAAGAGGGCTGGGGTTTTTTTTTTTTTTTTACGAGTGTGGGTTAGGCAAAAAGGGAAGAGTGTGTGTGAATTTTTTTAGGGGGTTGGGCAAGCAAAAAAAAGGAGGTATTATGTGTGTTATGTGTGTATTGTATTGTGTGTGCTCTCTGTGCGTATATTGTATTGTGCATTATGTGTGTGTGTATTGTATTGGGGGGGGTGTCTTTGGGGTGGGTTCAGCAAGCAAAGAAAAGGGGTGGGGGTGTTTGCGTGGAGGGGGAAGAAGGGTGGGGGTGTGGTCCACTAGGTGTTAGGGTGTGGGTTCAACAAGCAAAGAAGAGGGGGTGTTTGTGCAAAGAGGGAAGAAGGGAGGGGGATGTTTGCGCAGAAGGGAAACAAGAGTGGGGGATGTTTGCGTAGAGGGGAAAAAAGGGTAAGGGGTGTGGTCTGCTAGGTCTTTGGGGGGGGGGGGGGGGGGGGTTCAATAAGGAAAGAAGAAAGGGGTGTTTGAGCAGAGGGAAAGAAGGGTGGGGGGGGGTTTGCTTGGTCTTTGGGGGTGGGTTTAACAAGCAAAGAAGAGCGACTTGTTAGGAAATTTTTCACAAAATTTTCAAACCTGTGAGAAACAAAAATAGAGAAAACAAACACCAAAAAAAAAAAACAATCACATACAAAAGACAGTATTTACATGGTTCGGCAATTTGCCTACATCTACGAAACTGTAAAGATTTCACTATTATCAAAAAGGAATACAGAGCGGTCGTACAGAGTCAACCAACCGTAATAACCAAAAAATAACAGGTTTTATATGCCTTGCACCGGGCTACAAAACAAACAGACCCAAAAAAAATCACGCAACATTATTTCATGTCGGGTCATCATCCGGATCAACACAAACTAGACTCCACAAAAGCCCAACAAATCTCTCACTTAGAGATTAGTTCAATCACCAACATCAATTGCAATCCTCCAAAAAAAAAGTCCCTCATCCCTGCAACTCATCATCATGTCCTCAAGGTAGAAGGTCAACTAAAGCTGCACACAACTTCAGCTTCTCAATAGTGACACCCTTAGTCAATATGTTTGTCGGGTTCTTAGTTCCACACATCTTCTCAAGTATCAACTGACCATCATCAAGCAAGGACCGTATGAAATGATACCTGATCTGAATGTGCTTCGTCCTAGAACGAAATGTCGGATTCTTGGTGAGGAATATGACACTCTGACTATCACTGTAAAGAATACCCTTCTGTTTCTTTTTACCCAGTTCCTCTAAGAAACTCTGTAACCAAATCATCTCCTTTGAAGCCTCTGACATTGCAGCATACTCGGGCTTTGTAGTAGAAAGGGATAGTGTCTTCTGTGGGTTAAAACCCCAAGACACGGCAATACCACCCAAGGTGTAAACAAAATCGGTGGTGCTCTTCCTACTATCAGTGTCTCCGGCCAAGTCGGCATCAACAAAACCTAGTAACCCCAAACTATCTCTGGTGAAACACAAACATGCTTCTGAGGAACCTTTCATGTATCTCAAAATCCACTTCACAGCCTTTCAATGTTGTCTTCCTGGGTTGCTCATGTATATACTCACAACTCCCACTGCATGGACAATGTCCAGTCATGTGCAGACCATAGTTGAACCAATAGCTGAAGTGTAAGGAACCTTACTCATGTAGTCATGTTCCTCCTTTGTCTTGAGTGACTGATCTTTTAGTCATGTTCCTCCTCTGTCTTGGGTGACTAATCTTTGCTGAGTTTGAAATGACTACCCAAACCTGCTGAGAATTTTCTTCACATACTCTGACTGTGAAAGCTTCAATGTACCATTAGCTTGGTCTCTAATGATTCTCATACCAAGGATTTGATTTGCAACTCCCAAACCCTTCATTGAAAACTGTTTTGACAATTGGTTCTTTAGATTATTAATCTCCTCAATGTTAGACCCTGCAATGAGCATATCATCCACATATAATAGTAAAATGATTTAAGAATTGCCAAAGAACTTAACATAATAACAATGATCAGCTTCACATCTCTTGAACCCAGTTCTATGCGTAAAACTGTCAAATTTCTTGTACCACTGTCTTGGAGCTTGTTTTAGGCCATAGAAGCTCTTTCTCAGTTTGTAGACTAGATTCTCTTTGTCCCTGAACAATGAACCATTTTGGCTAAATCATATAAATTTCTTCCTCCAACTCACCATGAAGGAATGTCGTCTTCACATCTAACTGCTCAAGATGTAGGTTTTTTGCAGCCACCATTCCCAAACCAGTCTAATTGTTGACAGCTTCAGAACTAAAGAAAATATTTCTGAGAAATCAATGCCCTTCTCCTATTGGAATCCTTTGACAACTAATCTAGCTTTATACCTCTTGCTAACATCATGCTCATTCTTAATTCTATATACCCACTTGTTGTGCAAAGTCTTCTTCCCTACTGGCAATTCAGTCAGTTCCCATGTCTAATTCCCCAACAAAGACTCCATCTCATCCTTCATGACTAACTCCCACTTGCTTGAATTTTCATCCTACAAGGCTTTATCATAACACTCTGGCTCACCACCATTAGTCAACAGGAGGTAATTTAGAGTGGGTGAATAATGTTGTGGAGGTCTAATAATCCTGGAAGATCTATGGGCATCAGCTAAAGGTGTACTCTGATCTACCTGTGATTCGACATTCTCTTTATCTTCTTCACCCCCTTTCTGGACAGTACTTTCAGTCAATTCATCTAAGTTGACAAACTCAAATTTCTTCTAATTTATTTCTGTGAGATCTGACACTACAGTTGACATGTCCCTGTACATAACCTGTTCATTAAATATCACATTTCTATTTCTGAGGATTTTTCTGTTTTGTTCATCCCAAAAACAATAACCAAATTTCTCATCACCATAACCAATGAAAAAAAATATTCTAGACTTTGCATCAACTTTAGTACGAGCATCAGAATCAATATGAACATATGAAACACAACCAAAAACTTTAAAATGGAAAAACTTTACTTCTTTACTGCTCCAAACCTCTTCAGGAAGTCTGAACTCTATGGGAACTGAAGGTGCTCAGTTTATCAGGTAAGTTGCAGTACTAACAGCATCAGTCCAGAAAGTCTTTGGAAGTCCAGCATGCAATCTCATACTTCTAGCACGCTCATTGAGAGTTCTATTCATGCGCTCAGCCACACCATTTTGTTGTGGTGTCCTAGTAATGATTTTCTCCATCCTAATTTCATGTGCAGCACAATACTCACTGAACCCTCCATCTATATACTCTCTTCCATTGTCTGACCTCAAACATTTTACTTTCAAACTTGTTTCTATCTCAACCATAGCCTCCCACTTCTTAAAAGTACCAAATACATCAGATTTATTTTTTAGAAAATAAACCCATAACTTTCTTCTTGAGTCATCAATGAGAGTGATGTAATACCTTGAACCCCCAAGGGTTGGAACCGGAGAAGGCCCTCACAAATCCATGTTTACTAATTCCAATTTTTTAGTCTTTGGTGTCCTACCAATTTTCAAGAAGTCACCTTTTTCTGTTTTCCTAAAATGCAGCTTTCACACATGTCAAAATCAACAGACTTTAATTCTGGTAGTTTTCCCTTTGACAGCAGCATCTTCATCCCTTTCTCACTCATGTGACCAAGTATGTGGTGCCATAAGCTTGTATCAATACTTGCTTCAGTGACTGCAATTGTGTTTCTTGGACTTAAGGTCATATATAGAGTACCAGTCTTCTTTCCACGAGCCAATACTCTGGCTCCCTTTGTGATCTTCCAAGTACCACCAACAAAACAGTATAGCATACCCCTCATCATCAAGTTGTCCAATAGAAATCAGAGTCCTCCTCAGGTCAGGAATATGTCGAACCTTCTCTAGTAACCCAACAGACCCATTGGACAACAATATTCGGATGTTCAGCCAAATACAACTTACCAAAATCGCTTGTAACATAGTTCTGCATGATTTCTTGGTGTGGAGTAGTATGAAATGAAGCTCCTGAGTCTAAAACCCAATCATCATATGGAATGTCTACTGTAAGAAGTAATGCATCATGTACCTCTTCCGTTACAGCATTAGCAAAATTATCTTCATTCTTCTTCTTAAGACTTTTGCATTGCCTCTTAAAATGACCCATTTTCCCACAATTCTAGCATTTTGCTTGTTGGTCTAATCTAGATTTACTTCTGTTCCAATTAGAATTTCTGGATTTTGATCTGCCCCGATTTGAATTTCTGTCATTACCTCTGCCTCTTGTCTCAAGGTTTAGGGCAGAACCAAATCCAAAAGTTTCACCTGCATCTTTTCTGCAAATCTCCTCAGGCAGAATTAAAGCTCATATGTCATTGTACTTCAATTTTTCTTTTCCTGTAGAATTATTTACTGTCATCCTCATTGTCTCCCAACTATTGGGCAAGGAAACTAAAACGATCAGTGCACGAATCTCATCATCAAAATCAATTTCTACAGACGACAATTGATTTTGTGACAGTGTTAAACTCGTTCAGATGTTGTGCTACTAATGCGTTCTCTGCCATCTTCAAATTGAACAGTTTCTTCATCAGATGCACCTTGTTGTTTGTTGATGGCTTTTCATACATACCAGACAAAGTCTTCATTAGATCTGGTGTAGTCTTGTTTTTTACAACATTGTGTACAACAGACCTAAATAGAATTAACTTGATAACTCCCAATACTTGTCTATCAAGAAAAGTCCAATCCTCATCTTTCATAGTCGCAGGTTTTTCCCCTAGAAGGGGCAGATGCAACTTCTTCCCATAAAGATAATCCTTGATTTTTCTCCTATAAAATCCAAAGTCTGTACCATCAAACTTTTCTATTCCAGACGTCTTTTTTGTTTCCTCTACCAATGCTCCCACTCAAACCTAAACTAAGCTCTGATACCAATTGTTAGGAATTTTTTAACAAAATTCTCAAACTTGTGAAAAAAAATTAGAGAAAATACACGCCAAAGAAAAAACAATCACACACAAAATACAATATTTATATGGTTCGGCAATTTGCCTATGTCCACAAAACTGTAGGAATTTCACTATAATCAAGAAGGAATACAAAGCGGCCATACAAAGTCAATCAACCCTAATCATCCAAAAATAACATATTTTATATGTCTTGCACCGGACTACAAAACAAACAAGCCTAAAAATCCCATTAAAGCCCAACATGACTAGTCATAACCCATGTCTAAAGACACAATGAAACATAAGATTCTAACGTTTAAAAAAGTGATCCCACTATACCAAATCTAAAATTAAGGGGTTGTTTGGTAACGTTTTCATTTTTGCGTCTTTAAAACAATCAAAAACATAAACAATTTTTGTCTCTGCTTTGTGATAAATACTAAAACAAAAAATATGTTTGGAAGTCATTTTTATCTATCAAATTATGAGAATAAAAAAAAACACATGTTTGATAACTACTTCACGTTTTATCCTAAATATGTTTTATAATATATCATACAACAAAATACAAATCCAAAAATTTATTAAACCAAAACATCCACTAATTCATCAAAGAACACATAAATAAAGATAATTAGATCAAATCCAAGTAAATAGTGTTATTCGAATTAGGCCATACCACTTAAAGATTACTATAATTAAATTAGGCTAGACCACTTGGTTTTCTAACCTTCAAAATGACTATAATTTTTAATAGGACTTAACTATATTCAATTGATATTTTCCACAATATATAGAAACTTATTTGGCAAAGAAAAAATATCTTTCATAGAGCAGGTTTTCCATTTTAAATGGAAAAATAATTAATTAATCCAAATTTTTTCCAAAAAAAATAAAATAACACCATGAATCCTACCAAATTCTTATTATAGTTGGCAGCGAAAAGTATATTGAGCCATCAACAAAGCCAAGTAAATTAGTGCGTATAAGATTGATTCGAATTGATTACACCACATAAGATAGTTGTTACAAAGAGATATTATATGAAATTAATTAAGTATATGAATGGATCTACAATCCAATCCAAATCCAAAAAGATTAGTGAATATACATTCAAAATTTTTAGTGATCCAAATAGACTTATATCTCACGTGCTTCTTAGAGAGAAGAAACAAAGTGAAGCAATGGCAACCGAACATGGAGAGAGACAGAGAAAAAAAATCAGATCTATGTATATTGTGGTGAAAAAATACAGATTAACAAAAAAAAAGGAAGATCTATGCATATATATACAGATAAAACAAAAAAGAAAAAGGGGGTTTGCATGTAGAGATTTATGTAGATCTATGCATATATATACAGATCTATGCATATATATATATACATAGATCTATACAAATAAAGGGATTACACTTCTTTCACAGCGAAAGAAAGCTCATTCTTCGTCAATTTGTGACTGGAAGTCCTTTTTCTTGAGGTAAGCCTTCTTCAAGAGAGAGCTCACTGAAACAGAGACGAGAAGAGAGGCGCTGAAACGATCTGCTAAGCCGTGTGTTCTGTGAGGACCTAATGGTTAAGGCCCCATATTTATACTATCTCATATGGAGTGGTATTTTGTGGCTATCAGGAGTCAAAGTTGAAACCTCATTAATATCAATCTCTCGTGTTTTGTGTTTTGCGTGTTTCTTAGAATATAAATTTTTTGTTCTCATTTTTTTGTCTTTATCTCTAAGACGACTAATATAAAACAAAAATAAAAATAGTACCCAAAAATATTTTTGTTTTCATTTTTGAAAAAAATTAAAAACAAAAAACAAAAAACAAAAAACACAAGACAAAACCAGTTACCAAACAACCCCTAATTTATTTGCCTACATCATTTGAAATTAATTTCTACTAATTATTTTCTTAAACATAACGTCAAAATTTTTCTCAAAATAACTTGATAAAATTTTTTCAACATTTGTACACTATCATGTACGAATAATGTATGAAATAAAAGTTCTATTAAACTATAGATTAACTAAATATTAAATGATTGCATATGTAATAGAATTGGATGATGTGATTTTTTTGGGGAAAATGTATAGGGGATAAAGATTCAACTTGTTAGCTGATTTATTATATATATATATATATAGATGGAAGAATATTTTAGGTCTCTCTTTTACTTTTCTTTATATTCTTTGTATATTTTAGAATGTTCCTTGAATATTAAAGGGGTTTTAAAATTAAAAAACTTATTCTAAGGTTATTTGAAATTTTCAAGAAGATGGGACGTAAAAAAGGTCTCACTTAATGTAAGTTATTGTGTGGAGATAACTCATCTTTTTCAATATTTTTAATATAATTTTTTTTTTAAATCCTAAATATATGCATTATATTGAGGCCTAGGGGGTGATCTTAATGGTCTATGCCTAGGTCCGGCGGGGGGTGGAAGTTCTGCTCTTCATCAGCTAGCCCTCGTAGTTCTTGGTGACAATACCCACAGAAGTTATACTCATCTTGTAGCTAGAAATCCCATCGCTGTTATGGAGATTGGCTCAAGTTACTTTTGCTTGCCAGTATACTGGTCGAGAAGAATTCTCCTAGAAGACTCTGAGACAGTGGGTTGGGATCTTTACAGGGCCGGCCCAAGCCCTAACCAGCTAATTAGCTTGTCTAGGGCACCAAATTTTAGACAGTTTCCAAAAATATTTATTCATTTAGTACAATATCACTATAATATATAGTTTTGAGATAGCGACATCCAACCTGGTGAACCTGAAACAACTATAGGGTCAGAAAAATGGGGCCAAGTGAATATCCGGCTTGTCCTTCCAAAGCTTAAGTCAGTATTAAGGTTCGAGGTTCAAGTTCAATGAATAATCTTTTTCTGATTCAATCCTGCATACCTCTGTTCATTTTTCTGAGGAGTATTTATACCTGAATTAGCAATGATTGGCCAAGACCTCCAGTCTCATCTGGACATTTAATGTCTGACATATCACTTCTCACGCAATGAGTGTTCTCCACTCACGTCTTCTCCTACTCACTGCTAGGATGATGGGACAAGCACTCGGCTCCATGCCGAGCATTTATGTCATTCCCCGAGTATCCACATCCCTTAGATCGACGTCTGGCCCGCAACTAAGCATTCAATACCCGGGGAAACAGTTTCTCGAGGAGAGCCGACCTCATCTACTCGGCATAGTAGCCATTAATGCTTAATCATCATGATAGTAGGCCTAGACGCTTAGAATGCAGGTGCTTGTAGGCGCACATTTAATAGTCTTGTCACTATCACTCATTCTGCCATAAATGAGGGGTCACATCGTATTAAATAGGGTGTCAACTGTTGTACTCGGCTCCTCTGGGACACCATACCTCGGCTTATCTCCTCGGTGCCTTTTGGGCATCACAACGACTTCATTATTCCACGTGTCAGTCTAGGGGCTGTAGAGCCACCTAGAATTCCGCCAATATATATGATAATTTTTAAGGCCTAAATTTTAGTATTTCAATTCAATATTTAATTTTGTTAGGTCTAAATTTAATCCCTCTTTGTGTGTTTTTATTTAAGTTTTTCTAATTCTTTGGGGTGTGTTTATAGTTGTATTCCTCTCACTCACATAAAAAATTTATATACATTATTTCTTGCGGTAAAATTTTTTAAAATTGGTTCCTTTTTTATCTTAATATAAATTTTCAGTTTAAATAATTTATACTTAAATTATCTGTATTATTGAAGTTTTGTACTTCATGCATGCACATAACTCGTGTGTAAAGAATGAATTTTTGTTGTATTAAAATTATTCTTTACTCACATATTTTATCTTAAAATTAGTTGTTCAAAACTTTGAAAAAATCTTATTTATGCCCAATTAAGATTAAATGAATTAACTATATTATTTATTGAGAAAAAATTATTGTCAAAATTTGAATATAAAAACTTGATCAATGTATTTCAAAAATAAAAAAATATTTTTAAATAAATAAAAAATAAAAATAAAAATATTACACATTAATAAATTAAAATATTAATAAAGGCCCATATAAAATTTTCGCCTGGGACCCCACGTTACCTCTTGATATTTATGATTGAAAACTGCATCATTGCTTGCCTTCGAGATTATCCAACCAGTTGTAGCAATCTTTCCTATCAATTCGAGTGCTTGTTGGTGATTCTGCACATTATGTAACACAAAGGATGCCCACTGCTTGACCGTTGTAATCTGGTCACTAATGGATTCATACTTTAGGTTCTTACCAAATCATTCACGTTTCGTCCATTCGCAAGTGAAAATTGTGTGCCAAAAAAGAAGCGAATCAAGTAGTAATTGTAATAGTAATGACTAATGAGAAACTCAAGAAGATTTCCTTGATGACAGAGGGGTGTTTGTGTGTATTAATGCAGCATCAGCTCAGCTGGTAAGAGGGCTCTACTGGATAGGGTGTCTATGGGTCGGATTGGGTTAAGCCCGTAAAATTTTTCGGGTCAAGCTTGGGTGGTGTAAGCCCAAACTTTTATTCAAGTGAATTATCGGGCGGTCCGGGCCAAGCCAGGCTTCTGGTATGGATAGACTACTCGCAGCCCAATCCGTGAGCCTATTGGGCAGGCTTGTTAGCCAGGCTTGCTCACGGGCTATTTTATATATAACTTCATTTAAAAATAATGAATATTTTTATAACTTAATATTTGTATAAATTATATTTTTGAATAAAAAATAGAATCAAAATAAATTAAAATAAAATAATTAATAATTTTATTTTTAATTAGGGGATAAACTACATCTAATAGAATGAATACATCTCAACTACATTGGCACTTACTCATTTATCTATCATTTGCATTACTCTACATTTTTAAACTTATATGCTTAATATATGAAAAATAAAATAATACATTATTTATAGTATTTAAATTTTTAAAATTTCAAATTCCGACATTAAAAGATTTATTTTAAAGTTTTAAATTTAATAGTTTAAAAATATAACTTTTTTTTCAAATGAATGGTGGTGCGCTATGTGGGTAGGTTGGGCTTGGCGGGCGGGCTTGACAAGGGGTCTCTTGGGCCGGGCTTAAGGGGGGTAATGGCTTTGAGGACAAATCTAAATCTTCTTTTTAAGAATATTGAGCTTTGGTGGGTTAACTATCGAACTTAGACCTATTTTTTTGAGTTGAATAACATAACTCACGGATAAATCGGCCCATGGACATACCTACTGCTGGAAGGCTGATGCAGGGGTGCTTAATCGATTTATCGTGATTTGTACAAAAGAATGATGGGGTTGAAAGTGCACTTTCGTACAAAAAAGGGTTCAAAAAATAAGTTTAAAATCCCAATATTTAATAAAAGAAGTACCCCGGGAAAAGGGTAAAAAATTCATATCTCCGCCATTATTTGTGATCTATGACCGCATTTCTTCAGTTTCACGACCGGCTCTGCCAAAGTGGCAACAAAGATATATACCAATTAGAGATGATACTGGATCGGTAATAATAGATATTCGTTCAAATTCATTTTGTTTAGACTAAGGATGAACTATACGTATTAGACGATAGACGTATACAGAAATATCTGTATAAATTCGTGCAAGTTTGAAGACGGAGATGGATTGACACTTACCCCCGCTCCGCCTCAACCCCGCCCTGCTTTACATGATTTTTTCTTTTAGAAATTGTTTTGTTTTTTAATTTTTTTTCATGTTTTTGGTTATATATATATATATATATTTTATGTTAGATTATGTTATGTTACATTATCTTGTGTTGAATTTACAAGAGAGACAAACTTTTAATTATATTATGTTGGATATTATTGTAAAC
The DNA here is from genome assembly GCA_963454935.2 of Ilex paraguariensis. Classification (NCBI taxonomy): domain Eukaryota; kingdom Viridiplantae; phylum Streptophyta; class Magnoliopsida; order Aquifoliales; family Aquifoliaceae; genus Ilex; species Ilex paraguariensis. The sequence continues at coordinate 76,136 of CAUOFW020001097.1, forward strand.
AAAGTTTTAATTATGTTATGATATTCTATAATTATGTTTGATTATTTAGAATGTTAGATTTATTTAGAATTTTAGATTATGTTGCCTTGAACTTGGGCTTGTGATTGAGTTAGGGCGGATAAGGTGGACGGAGGCGGGGATTACAAATTTACCTGTGAACATGGATAGAGATGAAAACTATACCCGTTAATGGGGGTGGACCAAAGATGAATGAAAAATTTTTAAACGGACACAAAAATGAAAACTACACCCCCCCCCCCCCCCCCAACGTCGGTCTACTCTCATCCGTAATTCCAATTGCATTGAAAGTCCAGTGCTCTCTCTCTCTTTTTGGCGTCCTAGTTATTCTTTTCTGGAATTCTAAGGTGAACCCACCCAATTTCATTCCATGATCTGTCGGCATAGCTGCGCCATCAATGTTTTTTGTTAACATAACTTGCATTGTTTTTTTATTTTTTTTTTTAAAAAAGGGGGCAAATTTCATTTATATTCCAAAAAATTTAAATTTTTTCACTTTGTACTATAAAATAACAAAATTTTCAAATTTAATACAATGTGATATTTTTGTTGTTCATTCCCTTTTTGGCGTCCTAGTTATTCTTTTCTGGAATTCTAAGGTGAACCCACCCAATTTCATTCCATGATCTGTCGGCATAGCTGCGCCATCAATGTTTTTTGTTAACATAACTTGCATTGTTTTTTTATTTTTTTTTTTAAAAAAGGGGGCAAATTTCATTTATATTCCAAAAAATTTAAATTTTTTCACTTTGTACTATAAAATAACAAAATTTTCAAATTTAATACAATGTGATATTTTTGTTGTTCATTCCCGTTAACATCAATGGGGTAATTTTTGACGGAATAAGCATTGTAACAATTTAAATTTAATTTAATTTGTGTGGGTATAATGTGCATAATTTAATTTTAAGGGTACAAAGTGAGAATCTATAAAATTTTGGGGTTCAAAGTGTAGTCTGTAAAATTGTAATGTGCATAATTTAATTTTAAGGGTACAAAGTGAGAATCTGTAAATTTTTGGGGTTCAAAGTGTAATGAGATCTGCCATCTAAAATGATAAAACATATTCATCCAATAAATATTCATAAACTTCCCCAAAACAAGAAGCCCATCCCCCCCAAACATTTACAAAATAGCAACAAAAGAACCCAAATAACATTAAGCTCGGCTAATATGAATCAATCTACACAACCTTATTGATCCAGCCGAAAGAATGAGGTTTCCAAAAAAGAATCTAATGAATAATAGACAAGAACTAACATTAAAAAAAAAAAACCCCATTTTCAATCAGTCTTGTTTCTGCTGTGTCCCCCCAAATCAATCGAATTTCATAATTTAGCACTCAAAAACATGATTTGTTGATCTTGTGCCGGTAGAACACCTTCTTCTTCTTCTTGGTTGAGGTATTCTCAATTGTGAGGACAATTTTCCCAGGCTCATTGGTCTTGAAAGTGTTGCGAATTGGCCCATCATTTGTGCCTATTTTCTTCCCTTTCTGAACAATAATGGTATAAGAGCCCTCGTCTGTGGGAACAAATTCTTCCTTGTACTTCACTTCCCAACCCAAAACTGCCAGATCCCAGATGAATGTTGTTCCAACCTGTCATCGTCATCAACATTTAGTCAAGCATCGAATTCGTGTGAGACCCAATTTATATAACACTATGTCGGTCGATCATTAATACGTGGTGGGCGATCTACCAAGGGAGATATGGAGAGAGAGAGAAAAAAAATTATTCAAGGTGATCTGAATCTGAACTGAACAAATAATTTATTTCAATACCTCTGGTGTAGGGATTTCAATTACTTCGGTTGATCCAGCCTTGATGAGAAGTTCTGAAGCTCCGCCATCTTCACCGGAAAACTCGAAATCGTTCTCCCTCTTGAGGCCACCATACTGGATGGGGATTTCCTCGATTGGAATGTACCTGTCCAAGATTTCAATTAGTTTTCATCAGCTTCAATTGATTCAAAAGGCTGCGAAGTTTGTAAAGGAAAAAGGAATTAATCACTTACTTGAGCAGGGTCTCAGTGACCTTAGCGGGGCGAGCAACCACAAATTTGCTCTTGGTCCTTTGGGTTAAGAAAGGAGATAACAGAGCATGGAAGGCATAGTACAAGAATGGAACATTGATGAATATCTGCAATCAGAACAACCCTTTATTTCTTTTCTTTTTATGGGTGAAGAAATAGGCCAATAATATTCATGTTTGCTTGAAAATATCATAGATTTAAACCTTTGATAGGCCTAAATTGAAATAGAAATCACAAAAAACTTACATTTCTTGCGACGAATTCGGGATAGTTGTCCTGAAGAAGTCCAACAGCCTGCTTTATAGAGACCCTGACCTCTTTCTTGGATGGTGCAGGGGAATTCTTGAGATCATTGATTTGAAGCAATGAATTGACACCATCACGCTTGAAATCCAACTTCTGTATTCCCTTCTCCATCAATTGGAACCTCCATCTCAAGAACTGCTCCCGCTTTCCCTCCGTCCCAAATGTCTTTTGGTAGAGCTCTTCATTGTCCAAAACCCCAAAAATGTTGTAGCAAATCGGGTGGCCTTCGCGATCAACGCCACTCATGTAGGCAGCCGGGGCAAGATCAGTGCCCAAATCCTCATGCAAGATTGAATCAATCTTGTTGTCCTTCCTCCATTGAAGGGTCTTTTTCAGCATCTCAAGGGCCTCACTGACCTTGAACTCTCTTGCCCTCAAGAACTTCAAGAGGACTACATCAGTCCCCTCCACCCCCTTACTAGGCAAAAGGGGAACTCCCCAAAGAGAGATATCCCTATCAATTTCAACAATCTTCTTTTCTTCCTCACATTCTTGGTTTTTGTCAACTTCAATTGTTTTCTCTTCACTATCAACATTGGGTTTTTTCGCCTCACCGCCTTCTTGGTTTTCTCTCCCCTCCTCATCTCCATCAGACTTTTTTTCCCCATCCTTCTCACATGCTTCACCCTCTTTGGCTTCTTGGTCCTTTTCTTTCTCTCCTCCCTTTGGTTTCTCCTCCTCCTTGAACAGATTGTTTCCAAGAATGGCTTCTTCGAGTTTCGATTTCAGCTCATTCAAGGCCTTCTTCTCATGCTCCTTCAGATCAGAGAGAAAATTGCTCTCTTCCCTATAAGAAGAGCTTTTTTCAACAACTTTTGCCTCGGCCTCGAGCACTTTATTCTCGCCCTCAACTTTATCGGTCTCTTTGACAGCCTTCAAAGCATCCTCTTGTTGTGAAACAACAACTTCAGCCACCTGGGTTGCTTCGGCCTTCACCTCAACAGTCATGGTTGATAGAATTGAAATCCAAACCAGACTATAACCCTGAAAGTTGATCAAACACAAGATTAGAAAAACAAAGTCCAACAACGGTACTGAAAAATTACTTCTGATTCTCTTACCTCCTATTTTTACAGTGAACAACTATAAACAAATTAAAACAAAATCTACATTCAGAAAGAATTTCGGTACCATACCAAAGTGGTACCATATTGCTATCAAAAAAATGAAAACCTTCAGAAGGAAACTAGGGGAGAAAATGGAAGAAAACCCAACTCACCTTTGGCTTTTTGGCTTCAAGAATCTTCTGGTTCAAGGGCTTGGGACTTGGGACTTGGGTATGAGGAAAGGAGTTGTGTAACGGTTATATATGTTTGAAAAAGGCCCCACAACGGTAACTTACCTGGCGTCCAACGCAGATAGGAGCCGTTAAGATTCTTTTTCTAGGGCTGTGCTAGCCTGGACTCCAGCAATGCTTGGCTTGTCAGAATCATTTTGGACCCACAAGTCTATATTTGGTGGGAGGCAGCAATCAAGTATGCTTGGGTGCATTGGACTTGAACAAACAGGACCACTTGATTGTTACGAGTGAAAAATCACAAGAGTCACAATAAACTTTTTTCCTTCCCTGGCCAATTAGATCTCACCAAGATTTCAAGTTCATTTGAGCTTGAATGTTTCTGATATTTGACTCGGTCAAGCTCATTATTTTCTTTTTTTTTTAGTTTTAATTAGAAAACAGTGTAAATGTTTAAATTTTATCACAAAATCAATGTTTCAAGGTGTTCCCAAGCTATAACAAAGCAAAGGACAAAAAGGGTTTAAACAAAAGGATTTTCTTAAATATCATTAAACATTGATATAAGTGGAATCTATTATATTCAAATTAACGGGCGTACCGATTTTTAGCATTAACATTTTAATTATATTTCAAGGCTAATATGTTTTTTAGAACTTTAATCTACAACCCATTACAATTGAACGTTTGGTTTGGTCTTATTCATAGCAGTGAACTAGCTTCCTATAAGGATGTGCTTCCAACGCGGGTGAAAAATACAACCAAAAAGAGGAAAGTAAGGAGAAATAAAGTAATTATTTTCTTTTATTTTGACCATTTTACTCGAATGATAGAAACTGTTGTAATTACTCTTCAATTCGTATAATCTATGTAATAAAACAATTCATATTTTAAATTTTATCCCTCAAAATCATTACCAATCACTTATCTCACCTATCATTTCTTTTTCAGACTCAAATGTTAAGTCACGTCACTCATTCACTCAAACGTCAAGTCACATCATTCATTTCTATCACATGTTTAATTATTTTTATATTTCTACCTTAAAAATATCGCATTACTCATTTATATCATAACTATAATTATTTAATATTTGATTAATTTATAATTAATATAATTTTTATTTTAAACATTATTCATAAGATCGATTACATATGTTAAAAAAAATTTAATATAGTAAAATTAATTTTTTGGACATTATATTTTATCGTGTCTTTATACACAAGTTATAACTAATAAATAAATAAAATGCCTAACCAAGGCGGAGCCGGTACTAGCCCACCCTAGCCCTGAATTTTTTGTTTTGTTCTTAGCTATGTATTACATGTTTAGGTTAATTAAGAGTGTGCTGTGTGCCCACCACCCATGGCTTTGTGGTGCCCACCCAACACTCATGAAAATAAGCTCTTTTTTTTTTCATTCATTTGATGTATACTTGCCGAGTCACCCCCACAAACAAACGAGCAGTGCTATGTAATTTAAATTTGTATGTCAAATTAAGGAGGATCATTGGATCAGTAAGTCCCATTAACTTTTTTAAATGAAATTCACTGATCTAACGGTCTTCCTTAATTTAGAGTATAATTTTGAGTTACAAATTTGAGATACATATCATTACTCCAAACACAAACAGAACCTCAAAATAAATGTTGGATGACAAAACCAAGCCTATCATAGTCAAGCATTTATTTACTTATTAACATTATTATTAATATCAGTCCTAGCCAATTCAGAAGTCCGATGTAGAGACCTGTGTCCACCCAGAAATAATTTTACAGTAATGTTATGCTTATCAAAATTAGGGTTCAAATAAAGAGATCAAATGACATGACAGTTGTTGATATGACAAGATTAACTATTATGTTATTTTTTTTCCCTGTTTTGTATTAAGAAAACGGAGGAGACGAAAAAATTTTGTCTCATCTGTCCCTGATTTAGAGAAGACGAAAAGATTTTGTTGACATGACAATTAATCTTGTCATATCAGCAACTGTCATGTCATTTAAACTCTTTATTTATTCCCTAATTTTAGCTAGCATAGCATGATTGATAATTTTATGGCTCTGCACTTGTAGATAGCCCACTAATTTTTAATGAAGGTATGAGTTAGCCTCTAAACTAAATTTTTTCTCAATTTTCAATCGTCTCCTCACATTAATTCTCTCCTTACCCCCCTTAATTCCAATTTGTATGATTTTTCAAATTTTTTTGGTGAAGGAATTTGATTAGAGGAAGTTATTACCACGATGAAAAATGTATATGGGTAAAATTGATTCAAGAAACAGGTATGGGTACATTTTTCACCTTATATTTGGGTATTCACTACTTTGTAGATTGAGCCACTAAACACCAACGCTTTTTATCCTTTTGGAATGGAATAATGTGTACATTATTAAACATATTTTCCTCCTTTAGCTCCTGACTTAAAAAAATACAATGATAGTTCAGATCGTTTAAATCTAACAATTTATCTTATTATTTACATTTTAATCTTTTAATAACAATATTTTTTTTATTTACGGTTAATCATTTAACCACATCACATATTTTACCAAACAACTTATATTTTAACCACGATAAGCATTTTAATCACATTTTTACGTTTTAATAATGCTAAAAAAACTTGTTTTGCACAGGTTTACACTAGTGTATTATGTGATCAAAATTCAGAGATGACCATGCACCTCTTCTCCTCAATGCTAGACTATATTGTCTGTTTTCTTGTGCAATATCAACAATTGTGAGGTTTGTTGCAAGAGGTAGTTCAAATGATAATAGGGACGACTAGTAAACTCAAATGTTGTGAGTTTGAATGTTGATAATTATCATTCGTGAAAATCTTAGTCCTGTTATTGATGATTTTTTTTGACCAGACCGAAATGAAAATTAATCGAAAAACACATAAACTAGTCTCAACACCAAATAGAGAGCTAAATAGAATTCCTCAGAGGTCCCTTCACCTCCCACTTGAAGAAGTTAAACATTACCCGAGCAAAGTTCTCTTTTGTGTGCATATTTTTATGCAGGGTAATAATAGATTGATAAAAATAAGATTACAAAGAGAAATTAATTGATGTGGTACTAACATAATAGTATTTTTCGGTCCGACTTTTACTCACTTGAATTTCAAATGTTGCTCATAATATTAGCACATCATTTAATGTCTAAACTAGCCCTTTCACTAAACTATTCTACCTAAAAAGAGTGTATTGGAAGGAGGAAAACATATTGGTATTTGCTAGTCTCCTGCCCTTAGTTGGATTTGGATTCAATCTACTTGAAATTTTATACAACTCAATCAAGTTTAATCATCGGTCATTAAAATTTTTTTTAGGTCTATTGATGGGTTACCCAAAGATCAAAACATAAGTAAATAATGAAAAAGAGAAATGAGTAAATTGCACATATAGCCTTTAGATTATGACATTTGTGTCAATTAAGTTCCTGAACTTTTTAACTATGTCAATTGAGTTTTTTTGTCTACCTTGGCTAGAGAATGTCAGTCATGTGACCATATGGTACAGAAAGATAGAATGAATCAATTAACACAATTAGAGAGTTTAACACAATTAGAGAGTTTAGGGATTCAATTGACAAAAAAAAAATTCAAGGGTTTAATTGACGCAAGGGTCATCGTGTGAGATCCAACTCATTCGTGTCACGTAAGTGATACATTTCGTCACTTTTTACTAGAAAATTTAAGCGGAAGTAGACAAAATGGCACAATTGCCATAATTAGAAGACTTAGGGGCTCAATTGATATAAAAGAAAATTACAGACATAGTTAACATAAGAGATTCATAATTTAAAGGTCATATATGTAATTTACTCACGAGAAATAAACAAAAATGGTTGAACATAGAACGGCTGTATTGTCGTCCACTATCCTTTTTCCCGAATGTGCAGCCCTGTGATCTTGACACTTGGCATGGTGTTATTGATTCATGGCATGGACCATTTTGTTTGTGTTGACTTGATTCTGTGGCCGTTTGACTAGTTGGCAAAGACACCGCTGCATGTGGTAGGTATTCCCATTTTGTTTGGACAAATAATAGCCCAAGAAGTTTTAGCTGGACCATCCGATTTGGACTTTTGAATTGCACTTTTAATAGGATCCGAATTCTCTTGACATCTAATTGTATCCATCTCCACCAAGTTCAATTTTTCACCTTTAATATGCATGTGTAATTTGGACTACTCAACCCAAACCCAATCTGAGTCTAACCCAAAATTTTTACAATTACAGCAAAGATTTTCCACACTCATGTTAGGTTTAGATAATAAAAGAAATCTCAATTCGTTTACGATCCGAACATTACTAAAATTTGTGTATCCAAAAAATTGAACATGATTTGGACTAGAATTTCAATTTAAGTTATGTAATCCGTGGTCAAAAAATCAAACATGAGCAACACTTGTGCCGAAGGATTTGGGTTAACTTGAAGGGATAATTCAGGTGATAACACAAATGAATTATAAAATTTAGACGTCTTGAATTCGACTGTTGACAATCCATTGGAGTTAAAGTCATGAGAGATTTATCTCTTCTAAATATCTTAATTTCGGTATGAATGACTTATCTTTGACCGAATTGGAGAGGAGATTAATCGATGTACGTATAAACTAGCTTGAACACCTCTGACCACTGAACAAAAAAAAAAAAAAAAAGGGCAAATTTCATCCACACCCCCCTTTAGTTAGGTCTAAATTCAATGACACCTCCTCCTGATTCTGAAATTTCATTGTACCCTCTTCTGATTTATACTTTCAAATCAAAAACATCTCTTTAACAGTAATTTTTAACTATGTCAGTACAAAATGTAACAATTTTACTATAAAATTTTTGAAAATGTCAAAACTATCCTTCCTTATGTAAATATACTAAAATGCTCTCAACATTTTTCCCAACATATACACCACATTTTTTGTTATTTGTGAAGGCCCAAAATGATTTGGGGTTGTTGGAAGACATAGGGGACTGAAATCAGCCATTATTTTTTAACTCGTTCTCCACAGTGATCAATTATTACCTAATTATATTGGTAAAAAAAAAATTTCTTACAGATTTGTAAATGTTTTCTTTCAGATTTTTAAAAAAAAATTCTTGCAGTGTTTTTTTAATTTTTTTTCTTGTAGATGTTTTCAATTTTTTTCATGCAAATTTTTTAAAAAAATTTTCATCCAAAATACTCATTAGATTTTTAAGTCATTAAGTATATTTTCTTATAAGTTGTTGGATAAGAGGTATACTTTTCTATTTTTTTATTTCTTATATTACCTAAGTTCTCTCTATGGTATGTTTTTTGTTGTTCGTTATAAATTACAGGGTTTTAAATTTATTTTATAGTTAAAAAAAATTATAATAATAAAGTCAATGTCAAAATTTCATCTATTTTTAACTTCTCTGCTATCACCTATCCTCCACAACGTCACCAAGCCACTCTTCATGCATCAACTTTTATATATATATAATTTAATATTAATTAAATAAATTTGGTCTTAATATGATAAATGTAAATAATAATTTGGTTTTAATTTGATAAAATTAAATATTAATTCAGTGTTGATTTGATAAAATTTAATGTTAATTGAATAAATTTAAATGTTGTTTTAATGAAATTGATTGTTCATTTAGTGTTAAATTAAAAAACTGACATTAATTTGATAAGGTTAAATGTTAAATTAATAAAATTTGATTTGATAAAATTAAATGTCAATTTGGTGTTGATTCGATGAAATTAAATAATAATTTAATGTTAAATTAAAAGAAATAATACTAATTTGATGAAATAAAATATTAAATTAATGTAACTAAATACTAATTTGATAAAATTAAATATCAATTTGTGTTGATTTGATGAAATTGAATGTTAATTTAGTTAAAATTAAATAAAGGACATTAATTTGATAAAATTAAATATTAAATTGATAAATCTAAAAGTTAATATAATAGAATTAAAATAGAGTGCATTGAAATATCAGAATCAGGAGGGGGTATCGTTGAAGTTATGTTTATTTATAGGGGGTGTCGTTGAAGTTATATTTATTTATAAGAGGTGTAGATAAAATTTACTCTATAAAATGTTCAGAGATATTTTTGTAAATTAATAATTGTCATTAATACCGTAATCTGACAAATATTGACAATGGGTGACAGTGAAGTTTCACAATGGGGAGGAGCTGTCATTAAATTTAGACCTAATCACAGGGAGTATAGGTGAAATTTTTCCCAAAAAAAAAAAAAAGAAGGGAGTCGGGTTGAACCCGGATAGAGGGTGGGTTTATAACTTAGGTTGTGTCCAAATTGACCTTTTAAAGTGATCCAAACCTTCCTCAATGTAGGATGAGCTGTGTGTAGCATAACCTTTTTTTCTCTTATAATAATAGTAGTCAATGATTGAACTTGTCATAGATCAATCATTTGTGTTAGGCAAATCCTAATATAATTTGGTTACTTTACTTAATATAGAATCTTATGTAAAAAAAAAATTAATATAAAACTAAAAAAGTAGTAGAATTGGCCAACCAGACAAGTGTTGGGTGCCATAACATTTTGCAAAGTGAAGGCGTTGAGAAAAATGAACGGTGGCCATAAAAATGAAGTGGAAAATCATGTGACCCTCTAGACGTATCATGAGGACCTCCTGGCATGTGTAGATTCCATTGTCTTCGCCCTGCAAATACACCTACCAAAACAAAATTTAAAACTAGCATTAGAATTGGCTAAACAATTGATAGTGGCCAAAAGTATAATTTGACATATTACTCTCTCCCCACTATGTATGTTTGACATTATAACTCCAGTTATGGCTATGATTCATGTTACCCAAGTAAAGACATCCATGAGAAATAGGAATTTGGGTATAATGTGAAACTAGTTTAAGCAGATGTTTTGTTGTCTATCATAAGCCTTGATCATGTCAAACGATGTTGTTTGCACATTCATACTGGCGGCCAAAAATCAAGAGTTTGATACTCACTAGTTTCAGGTCAAGATGGATGAGTTGGTTCAAATACACTTTGATCACCCCACTTTGTGAAGTGTGTATAAGCAGCGGGTTTTAGGCATTAGACATAATTTCAGAGCTGGCGCCAATGGAAAATGTGGGATGGGACACTCCCAAGAACATTTGGTTCGGAAGGGATAGATTATGTGACCAAAGATCCAAGAGTCTAAAGCTCCTAATGGTTGAGGCCAATACGAATGAGGTGAGGTGGAATGATGAGGATGTGAAGTTTATGGATCTTATCTTGCATTAAGTGGTGAAATACTTATGAGGTAGTTTAAAAGTGTGAACTTTAGATTTTTATTATACAAACTTCAAATACATGCAGAATTAATCGAAAATGATCTATACATACACCCACCTACACAATTTAATGCTTTGTCCTTTATGCATATATGTCAGATCCTAATTGACTTAGGTAAAAATGGATGTGTCTTGGTGGCACCTTGCACCATGGCACTCCATGATTTTGAAGCAAAGTAATGTAACTAAGGTGTTTGACAAAAGGCTCCAGGCATTTCGTTTCCTCGATTTAGCTGATATCCATTCATGTCACTTTGAAAAACCTTCTAAAAGCAAGGCATGGCTTGGGCTTGGCTCAACATGCTTAATTGGTTCGTGGGCAAGACTTGGATGTGGATTTGCAGGCACAAGACTAGAACAAGTCTACTCAAATGCACGGAATCAGGTGGTTGAGAGTTGTTTTTGTGCATGGCCTGATCATGGAAAGCAGTTGAGGACAGTTATTGGGTATGACCTGATCATAGGCGAGTAATTGTTCTACCAAGTCAGGTGCTGAATTGGAGTAACTGTCAGCCACCTGTCAAGCAAAGATGCAGTTTGGCATGGCAATTGTGGCTGAAATTTTCCATGCCCATGAAACTGACTGGTTAGTAGGCCAGTAAAGACTAAGCAGTTGAGGGTGTCAATTGCCATATTCCTCGTATAGATGGGGAATGTCAGGGAAATTTTTAGGTATAGAGTCTTTGGCTAGCTTTGTGAGTTCCTTGAATTGTTTGAGTAATAATATAAGGTTGGGGAGTGTTTTCCTTATATGTATGTGTGTACCTCTTGTGTGTGCCCCTTTTACGAGTTTGAGTGATTGGCTGCTGAGGCAGCACCTTCAGTGGCTGTCTCCTACTTGAAAAAAGTTGCAAATAGTGAGCTACTCCGTGAAAGTTTGGTGTCAGAGCGTGGTCTTGAAGGAAATATCAATCTATGGCTGGTGGAAACAATGCCGATTTGGGGCAAAGGGTGGCTCGTTTGGAGGTCTTTGTTGGTTCCCCACAATTTGGTGATGTTGTGGCCTGTCTCTATGCAACTTGAGTGGTTGTACCACAGGTTCAAAGAAATGTGGGTGTCCAAAGAACAACTCCAAAAGACTGAAGTTGATCATTTCGGTGAGGCAAACACCAAGATCATTGATGTTCTTGCCACGGTTTCGTCATTGACCGATGATTTGGGGGAGAAAATCCATGGCCTTGAAATAGATGTGTTGTTGAAAAATGCACTGCATAGTTTCACTTTGGGTTCTGGTAGTGAAAGCATGCAGAAAGCCAAAGGTCCCTAATCCTAAGCCATTCCTTGGCAATTGCAATGCCAAAGAATTTGAGAATTTCTTGCAAGATATGAGTTACTACTTCAAAAATAGTCTGCACCCTGGATGCTGGGAATGTAGATCTCACAAGCATGTACTTGACGGGTGATGCAAAGTTGTGGTGGCACACATTTTCAGAGGACAAATCTAGTCCTTAAATCACTACTTGGGATGCACTATTCATTGAAATGAAGGAATAGTTCCTTCCAAGCAACACGGTTCAGTACACTAGTGATGCTTAGAGCAAACTCAAACATATAAGCACGATTCGTGAATATGTGAATCAATTCTCGTCCCTCATGCTTGACATCAAAAACATGTTGAAGGAAGATAAGCTATTCAACTTTATGACTGCGCTTCAAACTTAGGAGCAGACAGAATTGTTGGAACGCAAGTCTCAAGATCCATTGAAGACACGTATAAACCGAATAAAAAAATATATATATTTGTTAACCCTATAAGGCCGAATTAGGGTTTACTTTCGATGGATTGATCTTGTCACCGCACGAACAAAAATCTGATGCAGATCGAACAACCCACTCGATGAACCTCACAACCTTCTATCATATATACTTCAACGCCAAACACTCAAATGCACTGTGGGCTACAATCCTCCGAATTTTTTTTTTCTTTCTCTCTCTTCTAAACATAAAAGTAAAAAATGGTTGAGAAAACCAGAAATAACATATATATAGGCTATATTAGAGATCCTAAGGAGAAATAAGAGTTGGGCTTCTAATGGACCTAGAAATCCTATGTACGACTTAGAACAAATATCTTATGGTCCATTAATAATAAATTAATCCACTAAAAATTTATTATTGATCTCCGGGCCTTATCTCAAAATTAGATTTCGAGCTCCTTGTTATTATATGTTTAATAATCTCTCTACGCTTAAGATTACAGATGTCTATCAATTAATTAAATTATTAACAATTATATTTAATTGACTTTTTTTTATCCTTCAGATTTTGAAATCTTATCACTCAATTTATTGACATTCCATCTTTGATTAGGAAAATCAATAAAACTACTCACTGGTGTATTGTCATCCTATGTTTGAAGAGGACTAATTATCTGACAAGAACCATCTCTAGGAATCCATCTATCCAACTTCACCCTAACCATTTTACCATTTCCAATTCTCCATCGCATTCCAACCTCCAAAGCCTTCCTTGCCTCCAAAATACAACGCCAAGTGTAAGACGACTTATATCCCAATGATGCCTCCATAAAAGAAGATTGGGGGAAATATTTAGATGTAAGAACTTCAGCAAGAAGAAATGAAGGAAATTGAGCCACCATCTACGCTTTTTTAGCAAGAAGCACCAAATTAAATGCCTCCAAATCACAAAACCCCATACCTCCTTTTCTTAGACACAACTTCTCCCAAGACATCCAATGGATCTTCTTACTTGCTTCATTCCCCCTCCAAAAAAAAAACCCACAAAGACTCCAAAAACCTCGCCATAATACTATGCAAGTCCTTGCAGAGGGAAACTGGGAACTTAAAGAAGGACATAACGTATGACGGAATTGCCTGAGCAACATATTTTAGAAAAACCTCCTTCCCAGCTATCAAAAGAGATTTACTTTGCCAACCCTATATTTTCCGCCAAACCTTTTGCTGAATAGATTCAAAAATATCTCGTTTTGTTCTACCAATGGTCGAAGGCAACACAAATATTTATCAAAAGAATTCACCACCAGAATTAACAACACATTAGTAATTACCTACCTGCTTATCAGGAAGAGAGACATTAGGACTAAACACCATCTCTGATTTATCAAGGTTCAATGCCTGTCCTGAAGCCTTCTCATACACTCGAAGACACTCTTTCAAAGCCAATGCATTTTCCAGGTTAGCCTATCTGAAAAAAAATACTATCATCAGTGAATAAAAAGATATGACAATACTGGATCACCTTGACCAACTGAAGCACCTCGAATCATCCCTCTTTGTTCCCCATTACTCAATAATGCTGACAACCCTTCAAAGCACAAGAGAAATAAATATGGGGATAACAGATCACCCCAGCGTAAACCCCTCTTGGGTTTAATAAAACCCATATTGTCACCAATTAGTAACAAGGAATATGAGACCATTGAAACTCAATTCATAATTAGACCAACCCTTCTATCAGCAAATCCCAATTTCCTCATGATAGCCTCCAAAACTGCCCATTCAACCCGATCATAGGCTTTACTAATATCCAACTTCAAAGATATAAACCCCTTCCCAGTTCTTTTATTCGTAAGGTAATGACTCAACTCACAAGCAATAAGTACATTATCGGTGATCAAGCGACTAGGAACGAAAGCACTCTGATATTATGAGATAATACGAGGGAGAATACTCTTCATCCTATTAGCCAAAACCTTTGCAACAATTTTATAAACCACATTACAAGGCTTATGGGACAAAATTGGGTCATTCTCTCAAGGGCAGAAACCATCAGATTGAGAACAATATGCGTAAAATTAAGCTTAACACAAGAACCCCCAGAATTGAGGATATCCATAATCACCTTCGATACATCATTCCCAACAATATGCCAAAATGTTTGGAAAAATAATGCATTCATAGCATCAGGTCGAGGACTCTTTGAGGGTTGGAATTGCTTAACAACCTCCACAATCTCCCCTCTATTAAAATCCATAGTCAAAGTCTGGTTCATTGCTGGAGTGACTTTGTGCTTAACACAATTAAGGACTACTTCCATATAAGATTCAGACCGAAATCTTTTATTCAATCTCCTACGAACAGAGCCATTCTAATCTATTAACACTCAAAACACTACAAAGCAATGATCCGATTTCAACGTATGAATATGTTGAACACCACTCAACGGAAAGAGACTTAACCAAGAAGGGAAGCCCAAATTCTATCCAAACTTTCCTGTATTGAAACAGGAGCAGCATTCCCAATCCACCAAGATAACTTCCTACCATTAAATCCAATATCCACTAATTGACAGTCATCAATTACCTCTTCTAAAATCCCTCAATTTCCAATTTGGTCGATGAATCCCTCCATCCTTCTCTTCATTAGACATGATCTCATTGAAGTCACCTCAACAAATCCGTGGATTATTTGACTGCAAACTTAACCGTCTTAGGCCTTAAGCCCACGATTGCTTTCACTTTGAAGCTTCTGGATGGCCATAGAATCCCACAAATCTCCATCTATCATCATGTTCCTCATTGACAACAGCTTCAATATGAAAATCCGAATAACTTTTGACAATGACCTTCAAGTCTCTGTGCCATAATAAAGCTAACCCCTCTGCTCTACCTCTTTATTCAACTATCAAAACCTGGGGTTTTATTCAACTACTTTTTTGTTTTTGAGGAATAAAATATAAGAATATTGGTCTCATCCACTTACTGTTTGGATCAGGAGACCAAAATGACCCACGCCTTTCAGCATCCCTCCCTGTGAAGTGATGATGCAGAGGGCAAACAAAATTAGAGAAAGTAGGAAAAACCAAAAAACCAAAAAAAAAAAAATGCATCTTTGTAAGAGCCCATCATTGAAAATCCGCGACAGATTGTTTTCTTAAATTTTTCCTTTGAAAAATTGCATCTTTGTAACAGCCTATCTACTGCCCTCCATATTATACTTTTAGATATTTTATCATACCCCTTTTTGAAACCAATACAAATACTATATGGAGATTTTTTTTATTCCCTCTTTACTTTTCTACGAGTGTCCTTAATAAATACATAGCATCTATAGTTGATTTACTAGGCATAAACCTAAATTGATTTTTCGAGAGTGTAGTCTCAACTCTTAGACGACGTTCAATAACCCTTTCACGTAGTTTAATTGTATAATTCATTAATTTTATCCCTCTATAATTATTACAATTTTGAATATCTCAGTTATTTTTATAAATATGTACTAAAATACTCCTTTTCTATTCATAAGGTATTTTCATAGCAGCAATAACTATATTGAATAATTTCATTAGCAACGACATCCCATCATTCCCTATACACTTCCAAACTTCAATTGGAATCTTATCTGATCCTAAAGTTTTGCCTAATCATATTTTCTTCAATGTAATTTCTACCTCCAAATTCTTCATTGTACAAAAGAACGTGTGCCTAGTTTCATGAATTTTACCATTTTCTATCTCTCCTAAATTTTCTAAGTGATTTTCATTGAATAGTTTCTCAAAAAAGTATTTCCACCAATCATTTATTTCCTCACCCTTAAGTAAAATCTTTGAATCCGTGCCCATGTCTTTTCTCTCTCTCTCTCTACTATATAATTTTTTATACAATTCGCCATAAGCTTTTAACTTGGCATCTTTAATTATCTTTTTAACCTCTTTGTTAGTTAATTTATACTTTTGAAAGTTTTTGTTATTTTTATCATTTTGCCTCTCTTAAAAGAATTATTTCTTTGTTTTACCTACATCTAGGTCATCATTCCACCCCCAAGTTTCTTTTCCCACAAGTCCTCTACCTTTGACTTAGCAAGAACTTCTTTCGAAATTTTTCTAATGCATTATGTACATTAGTCGCATATATATATATATAGAAGAAAATTATCTACTAAGCAAAATTGTACTGACACCCCCAATATAGCTATAGGAGAGAATACACCACAGTAACATCATGTTTAATCCTTCAAAATCAAGATAAGTCGAGATTATAGCCCATTCTTCCATCGCTGAGATTTTGCCTGGAGTTCCCCTATATTTCACTTTTTAAGAGACATAAAATAAAAGAAAACATAGAAATCAGAGAAAACAAACCAATAAAGGAGTAAAAAAAGTGAGAAAGGCTAGGGTTAGGGTTAGGGTTTACTAACGTTGATAATAACCACCACGCCCCATGATATCTCACAAATTGTCGCAGCAAAACAACAAATCCAGACGAAATGAACTCACAAAGTCGGAGAGGGGCAGGCTGTATATATATCACGCAAAGAAGGGGGAACAAAAGAGAGGAAAAAGAAACTTCTAGGTGGTTGGTGGTAGAAACGCCACCGCTTTGATTGGTAATAAAATAGAAGAAAATTCTATTTAGTTTTAATTAAGTAAAATTCTTCGTGCACTCCGATTGGTTTATTATTAGATCTTCATTTATCAATCAATCTCATGTTTGATAACTGTCCCTATAATTACTCCTCAAGTTTGCCTAACTGGCCCCAATTACACACTATCTCCATCTCCCCCCTAGTAATTTGCCTATAATTAAAATTACATCTCCCAAGTTATCTTAATACCTCCACCTTGCTCAGGGCCATAGTTGAAATCTCTTTCTTGAGTGGATACTTAAACAAGGTTTATTTTTTTCTTTTTTCTTTTCAATCGTTTAAATAACATTGTACATTTATATTCACTAAAATCATTTTTCATACTTAAAATTCATTCAATACAAAGGATCAAAAACCATTCATAGTGTTATTGTGGACTATTCGAATCTCTAATTAAAGTATTTTTTATATAATAACAAATTAATCTTGTAATTTTTTTAAGTTAAAAAATGATCCCAATATGTCCAAAATTTTTCCGGAGATTGGTCATGTTTGAAATGTGTCCAAAAATCACAAGTCATTTAGGTATTAATTCATATGAGATGAAAAATCATAAAATGTGCATAATTGAATGTGCTTAACAAACATGTATAATACATGTAGGTAATGTTAAGAAACCAACTAGTCCTCAAGTGGCTACATCACTGATCTGGCTCCGTCCCTCCGTCCCTCCCTCTCTCGCATTAGAAGAATAGAATTAATTAGCATATAAAAAGATTATTATAATTTCATTATAGTATTTTCTATAAATTATAGTATATAAAAAAATAAGGTATATATAATACAGAGGATATAAAGAGGTTAGAAGGAATCAAACCCACATCGTTAGCATGGAAGGCTAAGAGCTATAATCAACGTGATTCATTATTTTTAAAGTCTCTCTAATTCAAAATCGAACATAAAACTTTGGTTTCATTTTGTAAATGGCTCCCAATTAAATCCCAATTGTGTTAGGGATTTTATATTTTATTTTTTCATTCAACAAAAAATCTATATCTCCGACTTCTTATTTGATATTGTTGATTGACAGACTCTAACGAGGAATGGATTTCCTTTTTTATTATGGTGGTGGTGGTTGTAGTTGTGGTGGTGGATGCGGGGGGGTATAACTTTATCTGTGTTTCTATGGTGGGGATGGGCTCGGTGGTCGACTTGTTGGGTGGTGGGAAATCATGGTTAGGAGGGAGGGAGGGAGAGAGAGAGAGTTACACAAATTTTGAAGTTTTGGTTGCTATGGCTAGGAGCTAACCATGGAGGATCGTTGGGTCGCTGGAATTAAGATTAATTTATCGAGTTAATACTCTTTTAATATTTTAACTTTGTCATTTCAATACCAAATTAACATTGGTGAAGGCTAAAATTTTTCCAAGCTTACAAATTGGATGAATGTGTTTGTGTGTGTGTGTGTGAGAGAGAGAGAGAGAGAGAGATAAAGATAATTAGTGTGTCTAATATGGAGAAGATGAAATTAAAAGACATGAGGGTTGTTTGGTTTCAAGATTAGCTTTGCTTGAAAAAAGATTAAAGGTATTTAACTACAAGGATTATATATAGTTAAAGAGTAAAATTGTCATTTATGAAAGAATATTTGCTGACATTATCATTTTTCGGATGTGCCATTTTGTCCCTGGAGACGGGGATAGTATGTAAAATGAACATTTAAATTATAAGAGATGACAATAAGATTTGATAAACCATAGAGAATGTTATTGTAGTTAGGTTATTTTTTAGAAGGTGTCAATTAAAATCTACCCAAATAAATTTTAAATGAATATATATTAATATTTTAATATTTATTTTTATTAGTATTAATGCCGGACTTAAGAGTCGAATTGATCCTATCATGTACAACGTCCATTAAAGATAGTTCATTAATGTCCATTGATTTAGACTTCTTCCAGTTTATACTTCAATAGCTATTATAGGAAGTGAAATTTGGGAGAGATATCTGTGAACAATGTTAATTGGAGTGGATTGGGTTTAATAATTCAGCCCATGAAATTAAAGGTCCTAAAACTTAATTTTTTGAAAAGAAAAGGAAAAATAATAAACAATAAAACTAAAGATTTACTAAAAATCAACTCTTAACCCCCTAAAAAAGTCAAATTCGAAATTACTATCATAATTTTTCAATTATTATCTCTCTCTGTCTCCCTTACAGTTAAGTTCAGTTATGATAACAAATATTTGAATATATAAACTTAATTAATTTTTTTAATTTAAAAAAAATTAAACAAATTTATTATTAATAATTTTTTCTTTGCTTTAGACCCCCAAAATGTCATAAGGCGTCCTTGTATGCTTTGTGTTGGGTCTTTTTTCGTTACATTGGTATTTAATATTAGGAAAATTTTCATTCACACTCTATATAGATAGCCTTAATTTCAGTGACATTCTTTTTCGATTACCAACACCCCTTGTCAGTCTTGGTCGAGTAAGAACCGTGACGAAAATATTTTTTTTACCACTTTACCCTTGAACTTTATATTTTTTTTATATATTAAGTCTGTTAAGATGTGTATATATATACAGAGAGAGAACCCTCCTCTAACCCAACCCTTTGCCACCCCTCGCTACCAATTCCCACCTCCTTCGCCACTGTCTGTCCCTCCACAGTCTCACTCGACACCCTTCGCACATCACCTCCTTCTCTCTCTCTCTCTCTCTCTCTCTCTCTCTCTCTCTCTCTCTCTCTCTCTCTCCAGCAAACCCCTTCCTACAGTGTTGAGATAGGAGCAAAAAAAAGATCAAAATTCATCTGGGATTTTTTGTGATGGGTGTTGACTTAAGGGTTGTGGTGGTGGTGGTGGTGGTGGGCATGTGAAAGGTGGTAGTCGACGGTGCGTGTGCACGTTGGGGAGTGGTTGATGTCAAGTGGGGTTTGGGACAGATTGACCATGGGTGTGGGGCTGAGTGGAGGCTGAACCCTCTCTCTCTCGACAAAGTATAAGTGGGTGGGAGTGATGTGTGATAGCTATCTCTTGAATCATTATTTTGATGACATTATGAATTATATGTTTGATTGGCATTTGAATGAAGGTGACAGTGGTTATATGGCTTTGTATGAGTGTGAATGTTGTGTATTTCAAGCCTTGTCAAAATGGCTACCAAAAACATCTCTCCCTTTAGTGCAAGCTTGTTCATTGGGTTTCTTTGCCCTTGAGTTCTGGTCAAGCGGTCGTAAACAATTGGTTGTTAGGGGTCATGCTCAAAATTTCCAAACTGCAATCAAGCTTGCATTTGCCAAAGGATATCCTGATTTGCTTTTTGTTGCACAATCAAACTATCTGGTCTGTCAGGGGTCATGTTGTATCTTGCTTGCTGCTGCGTAAGTCTCTAATTTGATTTAGTTTTCACATGGGTTTCAGGCTTTCAACTCTAATTTGTGATCTTCGTTAAATATAATAATATCCTCACTGATTATTTGGTATCAAAAAAAATTGTGTATTTGCTTCGTGTGTGGTCTATGGTGGTATCGAAATGGAGGTGTTGTGGAGACCATAGTGCAT
The DNA here is from genome assembly GCA_963454935.2 of Ilex paraguariensis. Lineage (NCBI taxonomy): Eukaryota > Viridiplantae > Streptophyta > Magnoliopsida > Aquifoliales > Aquifoliaceae > Ilex > Ilex paraguariensis. The sequence goes on from CAUOFW020001097.1 coordinate 96,894, forward strand.
TGAAAGTGGTGCGAAGAAGAAACGGGTAAAATTGATATTTTTGAAGAAAAATAAGATGATATCATCACTTTTTTAGTTGTCGGTAACAGTTTGTCACGATAAGGGGTGTAGTTGCAATGAAATTTCAGAATCAAAAAAAGGTGTCATCGAAATTAGGTCTATCTGTAAAGGGTGTGGATGAACTATTTCTTTGATATTATTGTTTAGGTTGATTGGTATTTGAGTGACTTATGGTGTGGTGGTTTCGATTAGTAGTATGGTCCTATGGTAGGGAATATTCGTACTGAGGTTCTAGGCTTAGCTGTTAAGTCGTTGCACCCCAAGTCCCCAACAATGGCTAGCTACCATATGTTTCCTCTCCATTGCATGGTAATTGTGGAGACGTCTTTCTTCCCTCTGTCAGCGATCCGTGTTCATCTCCATCATGCCACAATTCTCAAATTTTTGCCACGTGTCTCTACTCCCCACTTGTTCACACGTCGTCGTTGTCGCTGTCCCCGTCATTCAAATCTATTTCTTCCGGACCAATTAGAGCTCTTCCATCTTGTGGCTCTCTCTAAAGTAAAAAGCATTAATGGAAATGCACTAATACTTAGGAAGGAAGAAAATAGAAAATATAATAAAGATACAGATTAAATACATGTGTTTCATACGGATAAGCCTATTGGTAAAAAAATGGTATTGTACTATTATTTATTATTTTTGTTGGTATTTTCATACATTGTTCATATAAAGTAGTGTACCCATGTAGAAAAAAATTTATTGGGTTATGTATTTTGAAAAAAATTTGACAATATTTTAAAAAAAAAATAGGTAAAAATTAATTTTAAATGATGTAATCAAAGAAATAAAAAAATAAAAAATTGTTATTTGGTATGATGGGATAAATTTTTTTAAAGCTCGAATTTTATATTTTATCGTACCTTCAGACACGAGTTATGACTAGTTGACTTATATAATGGATAAAATATTGTAAGTGGTATAAGTTTTGGTTACTATATGTTGAGTTTTTATAAGTTTCGTGGGTTAAGAGATAAGTTTTTTGGTTTGTTGACAATATAATTTTTTTAGGTCATATTATAATTAATTGAATATTTCTAATTAATCGAATTTCTACCTTTTCATAATAGGTATATTTGTCTCATATGTGGATCATCTTAAATTCAACTTTCTGTCTTTTTTTTTTTTTTGTTTCAATTTTAATCTTATGTCGCCATTTGTGGAAATTTCAAACTGAGGATCAAAGTCCACATGGTAATAGGCACCTTTGACTATATGGGTCTCAAGTTAATAAATAGATTATATTAAAATTAGACATAAAGAACACAGTTACTTGGTATGACAAGTAGAAAATAAATATTTTATAAATATTTTAATTTTTTCTATAAAATCATATAAGTTATTGTAAAAACTAAATAATATTTAATGAATAAGATATATTGACACAAACACAATAATAATCAAAAATTATACGAGCAAAAATAAGACAAAATTGTATTTAGACCTAATTTACTAATGTAATCTATCATAATTATTGAATTGATAACAAATCTAAAAAAATATTGGATTTTGTTGTTAATCCAATGACTATATGTGATTAGGTACAAGTAAATTAATAAATTAGATCCAAGTTGCATTACAAGCTATTTTTACAATTACTCTTGGGTATATCTTCAACTTCTCTTTAGTTTATTTCATTGACTATAATTATAGCAAAAGTGAGATCATTTCTGGTCGATCAAGGAAGAAAGAAGTTGTTGGAAAGGATTTAAATCAATCCCAAAGGTTTTGGAGGAGCTTGAAGGTAATTTAATTTGTCCAATCATTTGCTTCTTATACTTGATATTTTGTAAATGTGACACATATTTGACTTGATCAAAGTGTCCTTCGACCTTCCTTTGATTTGGACTCTGACGGCCGGCATAGATCTCATGAGACACGTCCACTGTAACTTTGAAAAAAGTCCTGTCTTTTTCCTTCGCTATTAGGAGAGTAAGCAATTTTTATTAGTATTAATACTGGACCTTAGAGTCGAATTGATCATGTCATATGCAACATCCATTAAAGATTGTTTGTTAATGTCTATTGATTTAAACTTCTTCTGGTTTATACTTCTATAATTGTTATAGGAAGTGGAATTCATGAGAGATATTTGTGAACAATGTTAACTGGAGTGGATTGGGCTTAATAATTTTGCCGATGAAACTAAAGGCCCCAAAATTTAATTTTTTGAAAATAAAAGGAAAAAAATAAACAAAAAAACTAAAAAGCTACTAAAAATCAACTCTTAACCCCCTAAAAAAGCCAAATTCAAAACTACCATTGTAATTTTTCAATTATTCTCTCCCTGTCTCTCTTACCATTAAGCTCAGTTATGATAACAAAAGTTTGAATATAAAAACTTAATTAATTTTTTAAATTTTTTTAAAAAATTAAATAAATTTATTATTAATATTTTTTTTTGCTTTAGATCCCAAAATGTCTTAGTCGCCGTCTTGTATGCTTTGTGTTGGGTCTTTTTTCGTTACATTTGTATTTGATATTATCGTTTGGGTTTATTTGTATATGAGTGATTTATAGTGTGGTGGTTTCGGTTAGTAAGGTCATGTGGTGGGGAATATTCGTATTGAGGTTCTAGGCATAACTGTTAAGTTGTTTCACCACAGCAATGGTCGGCTACCACGTGTTTCCTCTCCATTGTATGGTGATTGTGGAGACATCTTTCTTCCCTCTGTCAGCGATACGTCTCTATCATACCATGATTCTCAAAATTTTACCACGTGTCTCCATTCCCCACTTATTCACATGCCATCGCTTTCGTTGTCCACGTCTTCATTGAGTTCAAATCTTCTTCTTCCGGTCTAACGAATAAGCCTACTGGGAAAAAAATGGTATCGTACCATTATTTATTATTTTTGTTGATATTTTTGTTATTTTTGTAGATATTTTTTTCACTTTTATAGTACTTGCAATTAATCCCAACATTTTTATAACAAAAATGATAAAAATATCCACAAAGGTTATAAATTTTTTTATTACAAAAGAACCTACAAAAATTATAAAAACACTTATTAAAATAATATAAAATTTAAAGCTATAGTACCAAAAAAAACAAAAAATCAGTACCATAGTTAAGTCCATTTTATATGCATATTAATTATCATTTCAAATTCATATCTACTCCTCTCTCTCCCACTCTCTATTTTAATCATCTGTGAAACAGGAAATTCAAAAGAATTGATAAATCCACAACCAAGTCATTGAAGCAATACCCTTTGACAACCTCTCAGCACCTCACCTCCACCAGCAATCGCCCAAACCCACCTAGCATATCAACTTTTTCACCTTCGTTGTGACCTCCACAATCACACAAAAGACAACCACCAACACAATCCGGCACACATACAAACCAACCCAATTTTCACAATCTGGTTTTTTTTTTCAAAACTTCTAGACTATATAAATCGGAATTTAATGGGTCCATTTCCGAACAAGATCGACGGGCCATTTCTAACGCCACCGCGAACAGACTGCTACCACTATTCTCAACTTCATTTGGAACCTCATAATCATCTCCGTCACCGAACTTCCCACTATTTCGGGTTTCTCGTTCTATTTGTTGTCAGCGACCTCAGCTTTGGGTTTCCCATTCCCGTTCTATTTCTTACCCACAACCACCTCATTCCCGTTCTTCTGCTTAACCTCGTCATCGTCGGTCTTTCTCTTCACCTTCCCCTCCTTCCCCTTTATTAGGACAAGAAATCCACCAACAGAAGAGCTACCAGAAGAGATATCCTTCTGCAACATGCGAACTTCCTCCCTCAAAGATAAAGCGATAGAAATTAACGCTTTGTGTGTACCACCAATCATATCTTCCACCATCAATATAAGAACTTACGGTGAAAAACTTTTATAAATATTCCAAGGGAAGGGTTCAGCTGGTTTGGAGGTTGCTGGTTTGAGAAGGCTGGTTTGGAGGGTGCTGGTTCGAGGAGGCTAGTTTAGAGGGTGTTGACTTGGAGGAGGCTTGTTTTGGGGAGGCTCATTTTGAGGTGGCTAGTTTGGTCGGTGAAACGGGTTTCAAAGTTTCATTTCTATGACCCCTGTCTCAACGGTTATGGTTCTATTTTTGTCCATTGCGATGAAATAAACTGATGTGACACACCGTCATCTCTAGTTACAGTGGTCACACATGTCACAATGGTCATAGTCAAGTCAAGTCAAAATTACAATCATAATTTTTCAATTATTCTCTCTCTTTCCCATTTACCATTAAGTTCAGCTATGATAACAAAAGTTTGGATATAAAAAAATAAATTTATTATTAATATTTTTTTATTGCTTTAGACCCCCAAAATGTCTTAGGGCATGCCTTGTATTCTTTGTGTTGAATATTTTTCCGTTACATTTGTATTTGATATTATCATTTGGGTTTATTGGTATTTGAGTGACTTATGGCGTGGTGGTTTCGATTAGTATGGTCCTGTGGTGGGAAATATTCGTATTGAGATTTCAGGCATAACTGTTAAGCCATTGCACCCCAACAATGGCTGGCTACCACATGTTTCCTTTCCATTGCATGGTGATTGTGGAGACGCATTTCTTCCCTCTGTCAGCGATTAATCTCCATCATGCCATGATTCTCAAAATTCTGCCACGTGTCTCCACTCCCCACTTGTTCACGTGCCGTCGCTGTCACCATCCCCATCATCATTGGGTTCAAATCTTCTTCTTCTGGTCTAATTGAAATGCACTAATACTTAGGAAGAAAAAGTGGAGAATTTAATAAATATATAGATTAAATACACTTGTTTCATACAGATAAGCCTACTAGGAAAAAAAAATAGTATCGTACCATTATTATTATTTTTGTTGGTATTTTTATTATTTTTGTAGGTATTTTATCACTTTTGTAGTACTTGCAATTAATCCTAACATTTTTATGACAAAAATGATAAAAATATCCACAAAAGTTATAAATTTTTTTATTACAAAAGGACCTACAAAAATTATAAAAACACTCATTAAAATAATATAAAATTTAAAGCTACAGCCCCAAAAAACAAAAAATTAGTACCATAGTCAAGTCCATTTTATATGCATATTAATTATCATTTCAAATTCATATCTCCCTCTTTCTCTACTTTAATCATCTTTCGTTATTATCTTATTTCGATTTTAATCTTCTGTCGTTATTAATGGAATCTACAAATAGAGGATGTAACGCCACATGGAAGTCGGCACCATGGACCATATCCAAAAAGAAACCAAACGCAGTCGTCACATCAATTGAAATGTTTAACATTGTTCACTGACATATACTGCTCATGATCATGGGAATAAAATAGTAATTCACAAGAACCTTCAATATATCAAGCAAATACTTTAACTGAACATAGTGCATCAGACCCTTGTAGGCCAACATATATCTAGATCAAATCAATATACACAAAATACACAAACTGTGAAACAGAAGATGCAAAAGAATTGATAAATCCACAACCAGGTCATTGAAGCAATACTCTTTGACAGCCCCTCAACACCTCACCTCCACTAGCAATCACCCAAACCCACCTAGCATGTCAACTTTTTCACCTTTGTTGTCACCTCACAATCAAACACAAAACAACCACCAACACAATCCGGCATACATACAAACCAACCAAGTTTTCACATTCCAGCTCACATACAAACCAACCCAGTTTTCACAATTTGTTTTTTTTTTAAACTTCTAGACTATATAAACCAAAATTTAAGGGGTCCATTGCTGAACAAGATCTACGGGCCATTTCTAACACCACCACGAACAGGCTGCTACCGCCATTCTCATCTCCACCCAGAACCTCATCATCATGTTTGTCACCGAACATCCCGCTATTCAGATTTGTGTCAGCAACCTCAACTTCAGGTTTTCCGTTCCCGTTCTGTTTCTTACCTACAACCACCCCATTCTCGTTCTTCTGCTTAACCTCGTCATCGTCGGTCTTTCCCTTCCCCTTCCCCTCTTTCCCCTTTATTAGGACAGGAAGTCCACCAACATAAGAGCTATTAGAAAAGCTACTAGAGGAGATATCCTTCCGCAACAGGGGACCCTCCTCCTTCACAGATAAAATGGCAAAAATTAACGCTTTGTGTGTACCACCAACCATATATTCCAAGGACTTGAGTCCATTTCTACAAATTTTGTGACCTAGTGCAACCAGCCCTCTTCCACCATCAATAGAAGAACTTAGGTGAAAAACTTTTCTAAGTATTCACAAGGAAATGTTCAAACTTGAGGAGGCGGTGGAAAACTTTTCTAAGTATTCACAGGGAAAGGTTCGAACTTGAGGAGGCTAGTTTGGAGGGTGTTGGTTTGAAAAAGGTTGGTTTTGGGTAGGCTGGTTTTGAGGAGGCTAGTTTGGTGGGTGAAATGGATTTCACGGTTTCATTTTGACGACACATGTCTCAATTGTAATGGTTCTATTTTCGTCCTTTGCGGAGAAATACATTGACGTGACACACCTTCATCTATGGTCACAGTGGTCATACATGTGACAGTCAAGTCAAGTAAAAAATATCATCGTAATTTTTTAATTATTCTCTTTCCTTGTATCATTAACCATTAAGTTCAGTTATGATAACAAAAGTTTGAATATAAAAACTTAATTAATTTTTTTAATTAAAAAAAAATTCTTATTAATATATATATTTTTTTGCTTTAGCCCCAAAATGTCTTACGACATGCCTTGTATGCTTTGTGTTGTGTATTTTTCCGTTACATTTGTATTTGATATTATCGTTTGGGTTGACTGGTATTTGAGTGACTTATGGTGTGGTGGTTTTGATTAGTATAGTCCTACGGTGGGGAATATTTGTATTGAGTATCTAGGCTGTTAAGCCGTTGCACCCCCAACAAAGGCTAGCTACCACGTGTTTCCTCTCCATTGCATGGTGATTATGGAGACGTCTTTCTTCCCTCTCTCAACGATCCATCTCCATCATGCTATAATTCTCAAAATTCTACCATGCATCTCCACTCCCCACTTGTTCACGTGCCTTCGCTGTCCCCGTCATCATTGGGCTCAAATCTTCTTCTTCCGGTCTAATGGAAATGCACAAATATTTAGTAAGGAAGAAAATCAAAGAAGAAGAAAAAGTGGAGAATATAATAAAGATACATATTAAATACACTTGTTTCATACAGATAAGCCTATTAGGAAAAAAATAGTATCATACCGTTATTTATTATCTTTGTTGGTATTTTTTATTTTTGTAGGTATTTTGTTGGTATTTTTATTATTTTGTAGGTATTTTATCACTTTTGTAGTACTTGCAATTAATCCTAACATTTTTATGAAAAAAATGATAAAAATATCCACAAAAGTTATAAAATTTTTATTGCAAAATGACCTACAAAAATTATAAAACCACTCATTAAAATAATATAAAATTTAAAGCTACATTACCAAAAAATAAAAAATCAGTACCATAGTCAAGTCCATTTTGTATGCATATTAATTATCATTTCAAATTCATATCTCCCCCCTCTCTGCCTCTCTCTATTTTAATCATCTATCGCTATTAGTGGAATCTCAAAATAGAAGATGTAACGCCACATGAAAGTCGGCACCATGGACCATATCCAGAAAGCCTTCCTAGTTCGTTCCTAAGATTGCACAAAATATAACTATACTAAAAGATAAAATAATTAAGCTTTCACGAATAAATACAACGGAATTCCCCACGTAAAGTGACAATAAATTCATTTTATTTCAAATACCACCAAAAATAAGATCCCTTGATTTTAAAAATAAATTGCCAAACAATAAGGGATATAAGCCAAATTTCACTGTTCGAAACTTAAAAACAATAATAAAAATCCAGTTGTTTGTGTAGAAACTAGAAAGTGAACCAAACCCATTAGTAGACTCAAATTTAAAACATTAATATGTACTCTCAAGCAAAATCTCCAGTATCCAAGCTGTCATCCCACTCCAATTGCTACTTCAACACCAATTCCTCCTCCAACCTGAAAAAAAAAACACACACAAATATGAATCAAAGGAAAAATAGGGAAAGAAACCAAATGCAGTCATCACATAAATTGAAATGTTTAACATTGTTCACAGATATGTACAGCCAAGGTAATGAGAATAAAATAGTAATTTACAAGAATCTTCAATATACCAAGCAAAGACTTTAACTGAACATAGTGCATCCAACCCTTGTAGGCCAACATATATCTAAATCAAATCAATATACACAAAATACACAAACTGTGAAACATGAAATACAAAAGAATTGATAAATCCACAACTAGGTCATTAAAGCAATACCTTTTGACAGCCCTCAACACCTCACCTCCAACAGCAATCGCCCAAACCCACCTAGCGTATCAACTTTTTCACCTTCGTTGTGACCTCCAAAATCACACGAAAAACAGCCACTAACACAATCCGACACACCAACCATATATTCCAAAGACTTGAGGTCATTTCTACGAATTTTGTGACCGAGTGCAACCAGCCCTCTTCCACCATCAATAGAAGACCTTAGGGTGGAAAACTTTTCTAAGTATTCACAGGGAAGGGTTCGAACTTGAGGAGCTGGTTTGGAGGGTGCTGGTTTGGAAGAGGTTGGTTTTGGGGAGGTTGATTTTGGGGAAGCTCATTTGGTAGGTGAAACGGGTTTCAAAGTTTCATTTCGATGACACTTGTATCGACTGTACTGGTTCCATTTTCGTCCATTGTGGAGAAATACATTAATGTGACACACCTTCATCTTTGGTCATAATGGTCACCCCTGTCACAGTCAAGTCAAGTCAAAAATACCATAGTAATTTTTCAATTATTCTCTCCTCATGTCTCATTTACCATTAAGTTTAGTTATGATAAAAAAAAGTTTGAATATAAAAACTAAATTAATTTTTTTGATTAAAAATAAATAATTTTTTTATTAATATTTTTTTTTTGGCTTTAGACCCCCAAAATGTCTTAGGGCGTGCCTTGTATGCTTGAGTATTTTTTGGTTTCATTTGTATTTGATATTATCGTTTGGGTTGACTGGTATTTAAGTGACTTATGGTATGGTGGTTTCAATTAGTATGGTTCTGTGGTGGGGAATATTCGTATTGAGATTTCAGGCTTAGTTGTTAAACTGTTGCACCCCTAGCAATGGTTGGATACCACATGTTTCCTCTCTATTACACGGTGATTGTGGAGACTTATTTCTTCCCTTTGTCAGCAATTCATCTCCATCATGTCATGATTCTCAAAATTCTGCGACGTGTCTCCACTCCCCACTTGTTCATATGTCGTCGTTGTTGCTGTCGCCGTCCCCGTCATCATTGGGCTCAAATCTTCTTCTTCCGGTCTAATGGAAATGCACTAATACTTAGTCAGGAAGAAAATCAAAGAAAAAAAGAGAGCAGAGAATATAATAAAGATATAGATTAAATACACTTGTTTCATACGGATAAGTCTACTGGAAAAAAAATAGTATCGTACCATTATTTATTATTTTTGTTGGTATTTTTATTATTTTTGTAGGTATTTTATCACTTTGTAGTACTTGTGATTAATCCTAACATTCTTATTAAAAAAATGATAAAAATATTCACAAAAGTTATAAATTTTTTATTACAAAAGGACCTACAAAAATTATAAAAACACTCATTAGAATAATACAAAATTTAAAGCTACAATACCAAAAAATAAAATATCAGTACCACAGTCAAGTCCATTTTGTATGCATATTAATTATCATTTCAAATTCATATCTCCCCCTCTCTCCCTCTCTCTATTTTAATCATCTGTCGTTATTATCTTATTTCAATTTTAATCTTTTGTCGTTATAATGGAATCTCCAAATAGAGGATGTAATGTCACATGAAAGTCGACACCATGGACCATATCTAGAAAAGCCTTCCTAGTCCGTTCCTAGGATTGCACAAAATATAATTGTACTAAAAGATAAAATAATTAAGCTTTCACCAATAAATACAACGGAATTTCCCACGTAAAGTGACAGTGAATTCATTATATTTCAAATACCACAAAAAATGAGATCCCTTGATTTTAAGAATATATGCCAAACAATAAGGGATATAAGTCAAATTTCATTGTTTGAAACTTAAAAACAACAATAAAATCCAATTGTCTATGTAGAAACTAGAAAGTGAACCAAACCCATTAGTAGACTCAAATTTAAAACATTAACATGTACTCTCAAGCAAAATCTCCTATATCCAAGCTGCCATCCCACTTCAATTGCTACTTCAACACCAATTCCTCCTCCTAGCTAGAAAAAAAACACACACACAAATATAAATCAAAGGAAAAATAGAGAAAGAAACCAAATGCAGTCATCACATCAGTTGAAATGTTTAACATTGTTCATAGATATGTACAGCCCACGGTAATGAGAATAAAATAGTAATTCACAAGAACCTTCAATATATCAAGCAAAAACTTTAACTGAACATAGTGCACCAACCCTTGTAGGCCAACATATATCTAAATCTAATCAATATACACAAAATACACAAATTGTGAAACAGGAAATGCAAAAGAATTGATAAATTCACAACTAGGTCATTGAAGCAATACCTGTTGACAGCCCTCAGCACCTCACCTCCGCCAACAATCGCCCAAATCGACCCAGCATATCAACTTTTTCACATTCGTTGTGACCTCCACAATCACACAAAAAACAACCACCAACGCAATCCGGCACACAAACAAACCAACCCAGTTTTCACAATCCAAGTCACATACAAACGACCTAGTTTTCACCATCTATTTTTTTTTTTCAAAACTTCTAGATTATATAAAACAGAATTTAAGGGGTCCATTGCCGAACAAGAACCATGGGCCATTTCTAACGCCACCACAAACAGACTACTACCATTATTCACATCTCCACCTAGAACCTCATCATCATGTCTGTCACCGAACTTCCTGCTATTCAAATTTGTGTCAACAACTTCAACTTCGGGTTTCCTGTTCCCGTTTTGTTTCTTGTCAGCAACCTCAGTTTTGGGTTTTTAGTTCCCGTTTTGTGTCTTACCCACAACTACCCTATTCCCGTTCTTTTGCTTAACCTCGTCATTGTGGGTCTTTTCCTTCCCCTTGCCCTCTTTCCCCTTTATTAGGACAAGAAATCCACCAACAGAAGAGCTACCAGAAGAGATATCCTTTCGCAACAGGCGAAACTTTTCCTTCAGAGATAAAACGGCAGAAATTAACGCATTGTGTGTACCACCAACCATATATTCCAAAGACTTGAGGCCGTTTTTGCGAATTTTGTGACCGAGTGCAACCAGCCCTCTTCCAAGGATTCGAACTTGAGGAGGCCAATTTAGAGGGTGCTGGTTTAGAAGAGGTTGGTTTTAGGGAGGCTGGTTTTGAGGAGGCTATTTTGGTGGGTGAAACCGGTTTCAAAGTTTCATTTCGATGACACTTATCTCGACTATAATGGTTCCATTTTCGTCCATTGCAGAGAAATACATTAATGTGACACACCTTCATCTCTAGTCACAGTGGTCACCCCTGTCACAATGAAGTCAAGTCAAAAATACCGTCGCAAATTTTCAATTATTCTCTCCCCATGTCTCAATTACCATTAAGTTCAGTTATGATAAAAAAAAAAGTTTGAATATAAAAACTTAATTAATTTTTTGATTTAAAAAAAATAAATTTTTATTAATATTTTTTTTTTTGGCTTTAGGCCCCCAAAATGTCTTACGGGCGTGCCTTGTATGTTTGTGTTGGGTATTTTTCCGTTACATTTGTATTTAATATTATCGTTTGCATTGACGGGTATTTGAGTGACTTATGGTGTGGTGGTTTCGGTTTGTATGCTCCTATGGTGGGGAATATTCGTATTGAGGTTTCAAGCTTAACTGTTAAGCCGTTGCACCCCTAGCAATGGTTGGCTACCACGTGTTTCCTCTCCATTACATGGTGATTGTGGAGACATCTTTCTTCTCTTTGTCACTGATCCATATCTCCATCATGCCATGATTCTCAAAATTCTGCCACGCGTCTCCACTCCCCACTTGTTCACGTGTCGTCGCTGTCATTATCCCCGTTATCATTGGTCTCAAATCTTCTTCTTCCGGTCTAATGGAAATGCACTAATACTTAGTCAGGAAGAAAATCAAAGAAAAAGAAAAAGTGGAAAATATAATAAAGATATAGATTAAATACACTTCTTTCATACGGATAAGCCAACTGGAAAAAAAATAGTATCGTACCATTATTTATTATTTTTGTAGGTATTTTATCACTTTTGTAGTACTTGTGATTAATCCTAACATTTTTATGAAAAAAATGATAAAAATATCCACAAAAGTTATAAATTTTTTATTACAAAAAGACCTACAAAAATTATAAAAACACTCATTAAAATAAAATAAAATTTAAAGCTACAATATCAAAAAATAAAAATTCAGTACCATAGTCAAGTCCATTTTGTATGCATATTAATTATCATTTCAAATTCATATCTCCCCCTTCTCTCCCTCTCTCTATTTTAATCATCTGTTGTTATTATCTTATTTCGATTTTAATCTTCTGTCGTTATTAGTGGAATCACCAAATAGAAGATGTAACACCACATGAAAGTCGGCACCATGGACCACATCCAGAAAACCTTCCTAGTTCGTTCCTAGGATTGTACAAAATATAATTGTACTAAAAGATAAAATAATTAATCTTTCACGAATAAATACAACGAAATTCCCCACGTAAAGTGACAATAAATTCATTTTATTTCAAATACTACCAAAAATAAGATCCCTTGATTTTAAGAATATATGACAAACAATAAGGCATATAAGCCAAATTTCACTGTTCGAAACTTAAAAACAACAAGAAAAATCTAGTTGTTTGTGTAGAAACTAGAAAGTGAACCAAACTCATTAGTAGACTCAAATTTAAAACGTTAACATGTACTCTCAAGCAAAATCTTCTATATCCAATCTGCCATCCAACTCCAATTGCTACTTCAACACCAATTCCTCTGGAAAAAAAACACCCACACAAATATAAATCAAAGGAAAAATAGAGAAAGAAACCAAATGCAGTCATCACATAAATTGAAATGTTCAATATTGTTCACAAATATGTACAACCCACAGTCATGAGAATAAAATAGTAATTCACAAAAACCTTCAATATATCAAGCAAAGACTTTATCTGAACATAGTGCATCCGACCCTTGTAGGCCAACATATATCTTGATCAAATCAATATACACAATATACACAAACTGTGAAACAAGAAATGCGAAAAAATTGATAAATCCACAATCAGATCATTGAAGCAATACCCTTTAACAACCCTCAGCACCTCATCTCCACCAACAATCACCCAAACCCACCCAGCATATCAACTTTTTTACCTTCGTTGTGACCTCCACAATCACACAAAAAACAACCACTAACACAATCCGACACACATACAAACCAACCTAGTTTTCATAATCCGGCTCACATACAAACCAACCCAGTTTTCACAATCTGGTCTCTTTTTTTTTCAAAACTTCTAGACTATATAAACCGGAATTTAAGGGGTCCAATGCCGAACAAGATCCACGGGCCATTTCTAACGCCACCATGAACAGACTACTACAACCATTCTCATCTCCACCCGGAACCTCATCATCATGTCTGTCACCGAACTTTTCGCTACTCAAATTTGTGTCAGCAACCTCAACTTCGGGTTTCCCGTTCTCATTCTATTTCTTGTCAGCAACCTTAGCTTCGAGTTTCATGTTCCCGTTATGTTTCTTACCCACAACCACTCTATTATTGTTCTTCTGCTTAACCTCGTCATTGTCGGTCTTTCCCTTCCTCTTCCCTTAGTTCCCCTTTATTAGGACAGGAAGTCCATCAACAACAGAGCTACTAGAAGAGATATCCTTCCGCAATAGGCGAACCTCCTCCTTCCCCTTTATTGAGGCCATTTCTACGAATTTTATGACGGAGTGCCACCAACCTTCTTCCACCATCAATAGAAAAACGTAGGGTGGAAAAATTTTCTAAGTATTCCCAGGGATGGTTTCGAACTTAAGGAGGCTGGTTTGGAGGGTGTTGGTTTAGAGGAGGCTGGTTTTGGGAAGGTTGGTTTTGGGGTGGCTGGTTTGGTGTGTGAAACGAGTTTCAAAGTTTCATTTCAATGACCTTTGTCTCAACAGTAATGATTCCATTTTTGTCCATTGCGAAGAAATACATTGATGTGACACACCTTCATCTCTGGTCACAGTTAAGTCAAGTCAAAATTGCCATCATAATTTTTTAATTATGCTCTCCCCTGTCTCACTTACCATTAAGTTCAGTTATGATAACAAAAATTTGAATATAAAAACTTAATTAATTTTTTTAATTTTAAAAAATAAATAAATAAATTTATTATTAATATTTTTTTTTGGCTTTAGACCTTTAAAATGTTTTAGGGCGTGTCTTGTATGCTTTGTGTTGGGTTTTTTTCGATTACATTTGTATTTGATATCATTGTTTGGGTTGACTGGTATTTGAGTGACTTATGGTGTGGCATTTGAGTGACTGATTTGTATTTGGGCCGGATCACATAATACATTAGGTGCAATTGTGATGTCATGATCTTATAGATTAATAAATTGAATGAAGTATTAAAAGACAACAAGAGAGTTAGAGATGAGAACAAAGAACTAGAGCAAGACAATGACAATGAGGGAGAGAAAAAGTTGGAAAGAGATGGTGAGAGTGGAGGAAAAAATAGTGAAAATAAATTTGAGAGAGATTGCTACTTTTAAAGTTATAAATTGTTACTTTTAGATTTTTTTAGAAGGTTTTGTTATATTTTAGGACTTTATATATATATAAGAGATCAATGAAAATATTGTTACATTTTCAGACTTTCTATAAAGTTTTAGATAGATTTCTGAAATATATTGGGCTTTTAACTTGGTCTATTCAAAAAAGTTTCATAACATGAAGCTGAATTAAGGACTGAAAATTAAATTAGGGATGTAGAAGACTATTTTAATGGTCGGGCCTGCTATGCCTCCTCCCATTCAAATGATCGAAGTGTTTGTGCATCTCATAATAATTGTAGTCTCTGTTTGTGCCTCATTATCGAGTCTTTGTCTATAGAATTGATTAAGTGAGACAAATTAATTAATCGATGAAGCGTCAAGATTAAAGGTAATATATGTGTTACTTCATATTTTATACATTTTTTAATTTGTCAAAAATAATGCGTGGACCATTACAAGGTATTGTTTTAGTAAAGATGTTTAATGTTACAACGTGGTGTAGCATAATTTTTTCTTTTAATAATTTAGGCATTTAACATATAATAAACATTACATATATATTATTTCTTACTCATACTATCTGAGTACAATTGTTCAACACTAAAATCAATACGAATTATAAATATATATAGATCATCATGGCTAAGTACACATCTTTTAGCAAACAGATTTGCACATCTGTTTGTCTCTTTCATCTCTTACTTAAATCGCACTTTTCGGAGCATAATATATATTTTATTACTATTTTTATATTCTTTTTTGTTTTGTGTGTTCTTTGTGAAAATTGTGGTATAAGATTATTGACTATCAATATGTATTCATAATTTTTTGTTATCTTGTTATTGAATTAGTTTTTAAATTTTTTATGATCCATAACTTATTTATGTATGTAACGTTCACCTACTATTTTGTTGTATTTATTTTATTTGATAACTACTTTATTGAAAGTCTTTTTTTATATTAAATTAATTTTTATTGTGGATCCTTTATGAGATTGAACAATTTAATTAGTTGGTGTTTTTATGTTTAAATGAGAACAAAATAGAGTTTGAGAGAAATATAAAATGTGTTTGATTTATTTAATTGTTATTAAAGTGTTAACCATTTTTTTTTGCTTTAATAAATGTATATGTGTAAGGTGGACTGCACTTTTAGACCTAATTCTAAATTTTATTTTGTTGACTTAATCTTTCATAAATTTTTTTTGTTAAGCTAAATTATAATGGGTTTTAATCTTTGATATATACTTAATCATTGAACTTTAAAATTTGGAGCTTTTTGTGTTGGGGGCCTAAAGCCTGTGCTTTTTCGACTCTACTGTTCAATCGGTCATGGTGCCATCAGTACTCTTGTACCATCAATAGAACAATGTGGTTAAAGTGATTGTGGAATCTGGAGAGAGTTTTAAGATAGTATAATTGTATGCTAATTATAATTTTTTAAGAAAAATATATTTTTATTTTTGATTTTATATCAATAAATTGTACAATAGAACATGAATTTTGGTTGTAAAATTTAAAATATTAGATATTCTATCTTTGATTAGAGTGTTTTTGATTTAAGTATAATATTTTAAACTTAAAAAGTCTAAATATTATACACCTACAAACTTTAAGGGGTCTGAATATAATTTACTAATAGAGATTGACAGCAGGGTTTAAGTGTTAATGCGTGTATAAATCTCAAAGAGACTATATATAATATTTCAAATATCAAGAAATTTAAATGATTAAGTGAAAAACCTCATAAGATCATCTTAATTTATCAATCAATCTCACGTTTGATAACTACCCTAGAAGAATTACTCCACAAGTTTGCCTTACTGGCCTCAATTACACACTATCTCGAGGTATATATAATACAGAGGATATAAAGAGGGTAGTCAGAATCAAACCCACATCGTTAGCATAGAAGGCTAAAAGTTATAGTCAACGTGGATTCATCATTTTTAAAGTCTCTCTAAATCAAAACTGAACATAAAACTTTGGTTTCATTCAGCTCTGAATGACTCCCTATTAAATCCCAATTGTGTTAGGGATTTCATATTTTATTTTTTTCATTCAACAAAAACTTTATATCTCCGACTTCTTTTTGATATTGTTGGTTGACAAACTCTGACGAGAAAGGGATTTCTTTTTTGATTGTGGGGTATAACTCTATCTATGTTTCTATGGTGGGGATGGGCTCGGTGGTAGACCTGTTGGCTGGTGGCAAATCATGGTTAGGACAGAGAGAGAGAGAGAGAGAGTGAATTACACAGATTTTAGAGTTTTGGTGGCTATGGCTAGGAGCTGACCGTGGAGGATCGTTGGGGTGCTGGAATTAAGATTAATTTTATCAATTTAATACTCTTTTAATATTTTAACTTTATCATTTCAATATCAAATTGACATTGGTGAAGTTTGGATTGTGACAAATAGTGAAGGCTAAAATTTTTCCAAGCTTACAAATTGGATGAATGTATTTGTGTGTGTGTGTGAGAGAGAGAGAGGGAGAGAATTAGTGTGTGTCTAATATGTAGAAGATGAAATTATAAGACAAGAGGGTTGTTTGGTTTCAAGCTTAGCTTTGCTTGGAAAGAAGAATACAAGTATTTAACTGCAAGGCTTACATATAGTTAAAGAGTAAAAATGTCATTGTATTTGTTGATATCATCATTTTTTGGATGTCATTTTGTCCCCGAAGGCAGGGGTAGTATGTGAAATGAACATTTAAATTATAGGGGATGAGAATAAGATTTGAGAAATCATAGAGAATGTTCTTATAGTTAGATTATTTTTCAAAGGTTGTCAATTAAAATTTACCCAAATATTAATATATAGTAATATTTTAATATTTATTTAGTTGTATTTATATTATTATATTGTATGCATTCACTTACTGATTATTTTTGCCCAAGACTCCATATTTGTCAGGCCGCCCTGATGAAATGTTCTACTGATGGATTAAGGTGTATTCTCAATGCATTCACTACACAACTATGCCAAGTAATACAAACTCTTTAATCTTCATATCTCTAAGCAACAGCCCGACTGAACATGGTCGGAGTACTCCTCCGGTACCTCCAATTTTGTCCATTTATGATTTTTCAAACCCATTACGTAGACTCTGTGGGACTCGTCGAATCTTGTACAACCAATCACTAACACCTTGTTCGGTCATGCTGTCACGAAGGCGGTACGTTGTACCTCAGTTGGAAGTTCAGCTACAACCTGCCATGTGGACCTCTGTAGGATCGACACATCACCAGCCCGGCACATAAAGAGTCTTTCATCTCCACCGTCCGCACAAGTCATTGGACACGTGGCCCAAGAAGTCATCTTGGACTTGGTCCCACTGCCATGTGGCAACATCAAAAGCTTCGGCACTTCTTTCAAAGCTACCTTGCATCTCTGTGGGGTACCCACCAATGACATGGAACTTGCCACGGTGGAACACCCCCTTGCTACTCATCTCGCTCCCTTGCCATATCAGGTAGTTGGACCCACTCATCTATTGTCACGTCATACATCATTACAAATCTCAATGCATTCTTATTATAGTCATGTCCACCAGCAATGAACACCGTTCGATCAGAATTAGACGCACAAGCATAAAACGATCTTTGACCACCTGGCATATCGGTCCCACGATGCCACTTGGCGGAAAGAAAATTGTAAATGAACACAGCATTTGAAACCTCCCAAGTCACCGGATTCCACCCTCCAATCACCACCAGGTTCAAGCCCAGTGCGGCACGGTGGCAAAACATCGGCAACCTATCGGAGAACCCGGCCAGTGGTGGCAGCTCACTCCAACCACCCGTTTGCTCCTCATAAACTGTGAGTCGAGAAACGGGTGTAATTAAATACTTCATAAATTCATAGTTATGGATAGGGTCAATTCATGCTTGTGCCATCACTATCACTATGACTCGTTGCTGCATCTCTATCTTCCAGTTCTGACATATTGATGCAATGGAAGGAAAGTGTTTATAGGGGACTCGAATCAGACAATCGAAGCCAACGTCGTTTGGAAGACCGGGAATGAGCTCCATGACCAGATATACAGCATATACCACAACACAACTTGTTTAGTAAGAAAAGAAGGGTAGATAGATAAATTATAGAATGAAGAATGGATGTGTTTTGCTTTTATAGATATAAATAGTGGGTGGTCCATTCCATTGTGAGAATGTCCATGTTAAAAGGTTTGGCAGTCTTCTAGAAGGTTAAGGGATATTGGAGTTAAAGAGAAAGAGACTTTATGGTAAGACATAGCATTGGCCATACAACGTTTGTTATCATGTTGTTTTCTTCCACGGATTTTGCGTTTGCCTGTTTCTGCCGTCCACCGAAAAGCAATAAAAAAAAAAAAAAATTGATACGTTTGAGGGTCTAGTGGTGTATAGTTTTATCATCCACAGGTGCACAAACTCAAAAAGTCTGTGGGGATTGATGGGATTTTTCTGAAATATCCTATGATGAAGACACGTGTCCTCGGTTTTACTAAAACACTTGCTAAGATCAAGCACCATCAGCGCACAAGGTCCTCACCCCCGAGGTACTCGTCATATAGGATCATACATTCAGTATATTTTACAATCGACACGTGGCCTCGGTCTGATATGTACCTCGGTCGGCATACCTCCCTCGGTCCCCGAGATCATCCTTTCCTCGGTGCCGAGAGGTACCCCCATCCTGGACGCTTCCTCTACTCCAGGATAAGCTATTGACGTACAGGTCATTAGCCTAGGCTAGGCTAGGCTATTCATCATGACCTCGTCTTACACAAGTAATGTCAGAACGTACTGGAAATACAGAGGTCACAGCCAATAGGGGATGGACGCGTGGCATATGATATCACATCAAAGACAGACAAACCGCATGCCGTTGCTGACACGCGACTTGGGAAAGCAAACAATTAATTGCACCATTCCTTGATGAGACCGGATTCAATGCGGTAAGGCTCGGAAATGAAAAGCAATAAATGCTCCTATTACAGAGCATTTATTGCATCCTCCCCGAGAGGAGCACATTGTACCGTCGGCATCCCGACGATCCAGCATTGATTGCTCGGGGCCCCGAGCAGTTAATTAGAGAAGACATTCCTCATCAGAATCAATGCACACGCTACCTGAGCCTAATGATCACCTACCGACGACACTGACAGCAATCATGAGCTTTTAAGGTATAAATACTCTTTGCAAAAGGCAAAGCGGGTATGCAACAACAAACTCTTTACCACAATACACACACAGTGTTTTCTCTATCCTCTCTCTCTCTCTCTCTCAAAGACTGACTAGATCGTCGGAGGGGATACGCCGGAAAACACTCCGACCTCCTTCTAACTTGTTCTTCTTTGTTCCAGGAACCTCTTCCAGCTTTACAGGATCGCTCTTCCTTTCCCAGGGTCTCCCGTTGCCGTTCCAGGTTACCACCGTACCTTGCAGGCTGTCCCAAGCAGCGTGTTTGGTCACTCCACCGGCTCACTCGAAATTCATCAGGGGAGAGATCTGTTCCCGTTTTTTATATTGTGCAGGATCTTGCACGCACAATCTGGCGCCGTCTGTGGGAAACGACTAGTTTTCCTAGTTTTTTTCTCTATAAAGAACAGTGACCATGGTGAACACTCGACAGAAAGGGAAAGGACCCCACCAAAGGAGTCTCGAGTTACAAGCTCCCTGTCATCACGGAGGGAGGGATCACACCAATACGAATAAAAGTGTCTCTACTCGGTCGAGAGGGGTTACCCCTCAAACCAGTATGGGGATCAGGTCAGGGGGGTCAGCCCCCTTGGCTCGTCAGCTGGCGGAGGTGATTGAAGAAAAATCGATAACTCCAGTCGCCTCAGCTAACCGAAGTTCTGAGATGAGTGCCTCGTACTCAGCTTCATTATTCGAAGCCTTGAATCCTAGCCGAATGGCCTGCTCCGCAATAATCCCATCTGGAGAGGTCAGCAGGACACCGATTCCGGACCCCCTTACTATTTGACGAACCGTCCACACACAAAAGCCATGGCGATCCTTCATAATTCGTTGGAGACTGGAGTTACCAAATTTGGTTAACTCCAAAAAATTCATAACTTAACCTGAAAAAAAACGGTACTTAAGTAAAAATTAATTTTCTACAAGCCTGTTTGCCTTTTTGCACTCAATATTGGGCCTATTTAAAATTAGCTTAAATAGGTAATTTTTCATGGTTTTGGAGTAAAATAAGACAGGTATGTTTCAACCTTGGCTTTTTTACCAACTTATGTATTAGCTTTTTAGATCCAAAAAATCTAGTTAAACTGATTCAAGAAACTGATTTTATGAGTTTTTCTTCCATTTTTTTTGGAGTTTTGTTATGAGTTTCACATAATCTTTTAGTTTATTATATTTATAAAATATTATTAGGGACATAAAAATTTTTAAAATTTATAATTTGGGAACTATTATACATAATTCATACATACATGTAAGTATTTTGTTATTTTCACATCAAAAGCCAAAAATGCTAAAAACAAATACTTCAAACGGACTTTTTTCAATTTTTTTTAGTTTTTTAAAAAATTCTCCGAACGGTTTTAGAGAATTTTTTTAACTCTAATTTTGTTACAAAACTTTTCAAACCACAATTTTTTACCTAAAAAAATCGAACTCCAAACAGACCCATTATCACTGGTCACACCTCATGCTAGTGCTAGCTCACGGATTCAGCCTTGGGAAGGATGGTTGGAGATGGATTTTGTCACACACCACATGGTAATACCAGGTGATGCAAACAATCAACAAGAAATTGTCACCACAGTAACTTGAGGAACATACAATTTTACAAAATGATTAGGAGACAATTTTTTCATTTAGAATGTAGAATATTTTATAAGTGATATATACACTATCCGACGATGTAATGTGATATATATATATATATATACTACTATAAAATTGCTCTTAAATAGGGGATCAAAATAGAAAATACTGACTATATGATATTAAAATCTTAGAAAACCAAAAACGAAATGAACTTCATGTAATCAGACTCAGCTCTAGTTTCTACCAATGGGCGTAGTAGACGGGGCTTGAAGAGTACGGTGGCCACCATAGAGGTCCAACTAGTGGGCATCATCATCAGCAGCAAATAAATTAATGTTAATGGCAATTACAATTACAATTGTACATTATCCTTGAAACAATCGTCATTGAACTTGATATTGACTTGAGAAAGTAAAGTCTATGGTTTATGATAGATATTGAGTTAATTGTGATTCGACATTGAGGTTTAGCATTGATCTCATTGTAGGTGATATTATAATTACTAATATATATTTTTGGTTCAATAGTCAAGGATGTTTGAACTAGCATACGCGCATCTTGATTAATTTTCTCTCTGGTTTGATCAAGGCAGACCATCTATATCAGAACTAAGACACTCATGAGGGATAAACTTATTATGGTCTGGTCCCCAAGGGTGGTTAAAATTAGAATTCATGGCATCTGAATTTACAATTCATCTATATTATAATAATGTAAGATTGTTACATTTTGAAAAAATAATAAAATTATTTTGTTATCTCAAAATGGGTGCATGGGACGGTGACTCATATGTCCCTAAAAAGTAAAAACTGATGGAGACTCTAATCTTTGTGACCTTGGTGCGTATGCGAAGGATCAAGGTGAGTTCCTTACTCCATGTGCGTGTATAGATGCCTAAGCTGATGGAGACCCATATCTGTTAGTTACCCCATTTAGATAGCTAAATGTGCAAGGGAATAAAACAGTTCACACACACACACACACACACGCAGAACCCACAGCCAAATATTTAATACAATGGTTACAATATGTCATTACCGCTATATGGTATAATTAATCAATAATAAATAAAAAAAAATTGGATAAGTGAAACCAACTAATCCTAAATAAAAGTTTTGAATGTGAAAGTAAGTAATTGTTATACAATTTAATGGGATTCGCTAGTTCTACATAGTTATTCATAATTGGTCGGTTACACGACGTTACGATGATAACATGGTGTAACAATTACATTGAATATTATTCAACGGTTGAGCGCCAGCATGGTTTAGGAAAATGTTTAGCAAACAAACGATGATTTAAGGAAAATTGTCTCCCTTGGCTCAGCGATTATTGATCATTGCCTATTGTGAGGGAATCATTTAAATATAATAGATTGTACGTGGCTGAATTCATTCACGATGAATAATTGTTTTATAATGAATCAAAACGAATTTAGAATTGGAGATGAGCCTTACACCATGTTATTGACTAACCCTTCCGATTTATCTATACTCCTGAACAATTACACCAAAACCTCAAATTTTTGTTTAATATATTTTCTGGTAGTACTGTAATCGTGCCTCGATTTTTAAACATCTGGAATACAACTTGAAAGCACAAGTATCTGCACATAGCTAACTGAAATATTTCAGTAAGATGATCAAGGAGAATAATATACTAGCTGAGCCTAATTAAGCCCACAGGTGATGTCAACCTGCATATGCCTAGCTTGAGTTCTTGGCTATCCTTTTTATTTCGTCATTTTCAAAATATATATATTCACTCTGTATGTGTATATGAGAGAGAGAGAGAGAGAGAGAGAGAGAGAGAGAGAGAGAGAGAGAGAGAGAGAGAGAGAGAGAGAGAGAGAGATCATATATGTCTAAACAACAACCTGACTGAACATGGCCTGAGTATTCCTCTGGAGCCTCTAGTCTGGTCCACCTCTGATTATTTGAATCCATTACATAAGCCCTGTGGGGCTCACCAAATTTTGGAGAACCAATTACTAATAATCTATCGTGCCACCTTGTCAAATAAGTTGCGCTGATCACTTCAATTGGTAGTCCAGTTATGACTTGCCAAGTGGCATTCTCTAGTACAACCACATTACCTTCCCGACACATGTACAACCTCCCATCCCCACCGTCCACGCAAGTCCTTGGACAAGTTGCAATTCCCAAGAAGTTGCCAATTTGATTAATTTTTCTAATAATGTCCCAAATGTATCTTCTTCCCCAAATTGATTAATTTGTCTAATAATGTTGGAGAAATGAGAAAAGAGACCGTCAAATAGTTAAAACAGAAGAGTGAAAAGTTGAAGACATAGGAGAGTGGTAATATGTGAAATATAAAATAAGAAAAAATTATAATAAATATAAGTCAAAATAGCAGAATTAAGCAAAAAATAAGTGAACATTTCCCAAACTCTCTTTCCATAGATAAGTTTGAGGCCCATAGACATTCTCGGCAAGAAAAAAAAACTATCATAAAAAGAAGGCAAGTCTGACAAAGCAGATATATACAATTTTATTCAACTTTTCAGTAAAAACAGAGGCCATCATCAGACAGATAAATACCAATGCAAGAGGACTTTTTTGGTTTAAATGCTGCCAGCGCCAGGGTCTGGGCCTCAGGGCCGCCACAAAACATTAGTAGTTTTATATTGGATAAAACTTAACTTGTACGCATGAAACATGGGCCTTAAGCCCACGATTGCTTTCACTTTGAAGCTTCTGGATGGCCATAGAATCCCACAAATCTCCATCTATCATCATGTTCCTAATTGATAACAGCTTCAATATGAAAATCCGAATAACTTTTTGACATTGACCTTCAAGTCTCTGTGCCATAATAAAGCTAACCCCTCTGCTCTACCTCTTTATTCAACTATCAAACCATGGGCAAATCCAATTTTCCATTTTACACGCTCGAAGTCATTCAAACTCAATCTAGTTTCCATCAAGAAAACTAGTTGTGGAACTTCCTTCTTCACTAGGTCATGAAGAGCAAAACTGAACAAGGGTTCCCAAGCCCTCGGCAGTTCCAAGATACACCTATCATAATGCTCGGCGGGACTGCAAAGCAGTCTCCACCATTGAACTAGGTAATAAATTCGAATTACCATGCTGGGAAGAAATCTTCTTTGAAACAGGAACCTTCTTCCCTGGATTAGAATCATCTGAAGCTAATTCTTTCCTATTTTCCCCAACCGTGATCTCTAGAATATCCCAGTTCTCCTCCCTAATTGGAACAGGCGATGTTCTTTTCCATTTTCCGTTTTCCTGCTTCGATAGCTTCTGAGGTTTATTGATTTGCAGATCAACGCTTGAAACAATCCATGCATTATCTAAAGAAATCCCTAAATCAGAAACGGGATCCGGATTGCCTTGGGCTGATCCTTTAGAAAAAGGTTTCTTTGGCTGACTTGGTTTAGCTTTGTTCCGTTTGGGGCTCCCTACTTCAATAGCCTGACACAAGCCCAACTCAAGAGAGACCTGGTCATCGGATTTGAAACTCACATCCACCAGACTGGACTCATCAAGGGCCTAGGTCAGGTAACCCCTCTTAATACCTAGATTAGGAACCAACACTTCTTCCCGCCTTCTATTACCCAATTCAAATGAACTAGGGTCAGACAGTCGACTAACCCCCTCAACTGCCAATGACTCAGCATCCACGATACCAGACATACTGGGCAAAGAGAGGGAACCTGTAAACGTAGAAATCACCAGAATAGGTTTGAGAGTAAACACCGATCCTCTCTTAAAAGATATTGAACTTGAACTCGAATTCGAACAAAACAACTATCGACCGTCAGACCTATTTTTTCAAGCTAGGTAATGAGACCTATGAGCAAACCCAACGCATGGGGGTCTAAGGGTAAACACCGATCCTCTCTTGAAAGATACTGAACTTGAACTCAAATTCAACAAAACAACTATCGCACTTCGGACCTATTTTTTCAAGCTAGGTAATGAGACATGTGAGCAAACCCAACGCATGAGCTCCCCTAATATATATAAATAACAAATGTATCAGATCAATTTATAACAAAAATATCCCAATTTGACATAACAACCACCTTTAGCTAATATAATATGATGAAAATTTGAATATTTTCCTTCTTCATTTCTTGATCTAGTTATGTTAAAAGAATTTTACACTGGGTTTTTGCCTAAGCAAGATGGATTTTACTTTATGAAAAGCCAATGAATGGTTTTGGAAAGGACAAAAGAGAACTGTAACTATTGAATTTCTAGTTCACAGAAGAATTTCACAAACACAATAAATAACACAAGTAGGTTGAGATCATTAAACGCAATTAATTGAACAAATCGAGTTAGAATTTACTAGTACTCAACACATCCTAAATAATAAGACTTGGAACACGGCTCAATTGTTAGGGTGGAGTGGTGGCGTGGGGTTGGGGTTGGGGGAAGTTTGGGGAAAAGTCCAGTACGCCATACATCACGACTTCAACCCCATTTTACATAAGAACAGTTCAAGACAAATAACAGCCGAAACCCAAGAAAACAATTTATTTTTTTTTGAACAGACCAAGAAAACAATTTCAAAACAAGCAAAAAGAAAGCAAAACGTAAAAAATTAAAGCTCAATGACCATGAAATATAACATGATACACTATCAACTATGAGCTACATACTACCAGCCTATCCTACTCATTCGTATTTTCAGGGAGCAAAAGGGAATCAAAATTCAGCTCACTTCAGCCAGCAGGACTCTTCAGACAAGGCAAGCCTTCATGTTACATAGCTAAAATAAGAGGAATTGCTGCTACTCGCTTTGGCAGTCATCAATGTCCATGAATTCACCAGTAGTCCTGGGAAACCACATATGGCGAGCTGTCAGTTACATCATCTTCCACAAGGACGCTTGATTTGCTATTCTCAGTTAAGTATTTCTTGCAAATCTGAATCATTAACTCATGCATGAATTGGCCATAAAAAGTATAGAAAGAAGCAAAACATTCAACAAGAAGATTGGCAAGCATTCTGGAATGCTTCTCACTTTTTCCCATTCTTTGAAAAATAAGGCCAAGTACCAAGTTTGGTTACTGTAAATCAGAGATGGTCGGAAGAGTGAACCGGGTATTACAAAAAGTGGTTGCACCCGTATCCAAACCTGACATCTTATCAGCTTGAGATTTTACCGATGCACAACCAATTGCACCTTTGTTTTACTAACTCCTCCAAGCCAATAAAAGGAGTAACAAAAATAATATTGGGCAGAACCCAAACAAAAAGTATTTGTAAATTAAATGAACTAGAAAACTTCATCAAAATATCATAGGAGGCATGCTTCAACTGACAACCCTAGAAAGTATCACCACATTGATATGTATAAAAAAACTCACCACCATGTGATTCACGAAAAGCAAAAAAAAAGTCATCTTCCCCATGGTGATAAAAGTAGCACTTCAAAAAACAAAGAATAAGAAGTTGTACCTATTATACGACAAGAAGGCGTCACCTATTGTTCCTACAACCTTATTCCGTACCTTACGCACACATATCTGGACGAAGACAGTTCAAAACTTTTGAAGATTAGAATATCATACTCCAATCATTACACAAATGAATGTGTAAAATGCAAAAACTGGAGACAAATCGAACCTGCACTAGATCAATAGGGCCAGCCTCTGGATCCCTGTTACGATGAATAACTATCCCATTGTCACATTTATTTATAAAGTGTGCACTTCCACTGATGTCATATAAATTTGGCGGACTCCCCATCCACTGGTGCAACTGTTACAAATCTAAGGTTTAAAAAGAATGACAGGTATCTAGTAAAATACAGGTTTTAAATTTGCCAACCTGTCTTGGATGTGCTACAAACCAAACATGGCATGAGTGATGTTGAGCAAATCGTTTGATCTTTGTCAGCATCTGACTAACATATTCTGTTTCAGTCCTATTGCATATCAAATTAGCAATCAAAAAAGGCACTTCAAGAGGACTACCCAGAATAAGAAAGCAAGTTAGAGTAGAGATATCTTATGATTGTACACAAAAATGTTTAGATTCTCCTAAGCATCCTTTCATCACTCATTAATTAACTAGCTTATTTTCTCGCCTAGCAATAGTTTATATGAGAAGCCAATCACATACAGCTAGGTACAAACAGGATAAAAACTGTAACTACAACTGCAATAAGTGTGACAGCCCGCAGAAAATATATATATAATTCAATTGTTGGGTCAAATTATGATTTTTTGTTAAGAAAAGGCTGTTAGTGCAATTAACAAATGTGTGAGGCGGTGCATCTAGGGTTTCTCTTAGTATATATTCATGTGAATGTAGGCTGTCAAAATAGAATAAGAACAAAAAAATAAAAAAAAGGGAGAGAGAGAGAGAGAGAGAGAGAGAGTCATCTGTTATAGACCAGGGATTGTTAGGGTCCATTGTTATGGAATTTAGCAGTGGTGGTATGTTTAAGTGTTCATTACTATTGAAGTCAACAGTGGAACCAAGATCAATTGAGAATGCTGGTAATGGTATTCATATGGATTGAAATTCATGTAAGTGGTTTATCTCATAATATGCTCTATTCGTAAACCTCTTTCCAAAGAGTCCTTTTACTGTTATCGTCATTGTAGTCTGGTCTATTGTTTAACAGTTAATTATTGATATTCATCCAGGCCTCTGTTTGATGTGTCTTTGTATTGGTTGTGTGAAAAATATTTTGTTGGTAAGAACGTGGAATGATTGGGACCTATTAGCACATGCGTCATGCGTATTCGATGACACAGATATGGTTTGAGATGTAAATGTGGCCCAAAGAAGCGTATTAAAATAGGATGTACCAGTGTTATTTAAGGCGTAAAGCGAACCGAAGCGACCAAGGCTCCTAACGCCTATGCGAGAAGCGAGAAGCGAAGCGACACGCTTTACCGAAGCAAAGCGAACAGTTAAAAAAAATATATATTTTAGTTTAATTACTTCTAAACAATCTAAGTTCTAATTTTATATATACTAAATATTTAAATGCAAGTAAAACCATAAACATTTAAATTAAAAAAAATACTAATAATATCTCAAATCTTAATAACAGTCATAACTTAAACATTTAAATTCAAACAAATACTAACAATTGTATACATTTTCATATTGACAGGGTAGGACAACAAAAGAAGCAGAATCAGGACAACAGCAAAATTAGCAACAAAAAAAAAAAGAAGTAGAATGAGGATAAAAAAAAATAAAAGCAACACAGGACAGCAAAACCGAAGCAGCAACAGAATCAACAAAAAAAAATAGAAGCAAAATGAGTTAAAAAAAAAACAGAAGCACAATGATCATGACAGGAGCAGAATCAATTGTAAACAATTTCATATGTAATTATATATTGAATAAAAAAAAGCAGAACAGAGGCACATTTCACATGTACTAAAATAATTAAACATGGTATAAGCATAGACCACTTTTTGGTACCATTTGTATATATATAAGAAAAGGAAAAAGTATAACCAAGACATATCAGAGACACTTCTTTGTAGAAGAATCTATTATTTACCCCCATTTCTGATACTCCTGCTTCTTTTTTTATCATAATTGTCATGCAGTGCAGTCGCCTGACTCCCACATTCCACAAATATTCTAAATGAATTCAGCAACACAAGGAAAAAAAGGAATGTATTTTGTTCGAAACATTGTTTATTAAAAAAAAAAAAAATAGACCAGCAATAGTCTAAAAAAAAAGTCATTAATGATTAAAAAATAAAAGAGACTACTAACCTGTAATCAGAAAAAAAAAAAAAAAAAAAAAAAAAGTTGAAGCAGAATCGCTTTTTATAATAAAGCGTTCGCTTTTTCGCTTTTTTGCTTTTTTCGCTTCTTCGCTTTTTCGCTTTTTCGCGCTTTTTTCTCGCTTCACTCACGTTCGCTTCGCCTGGGGTCCTCCAGGCGAGATAAGCTCGCCTCGCCTCGCTTCTCGCCTAGGCGAGCTTTTCAAAACACTGGGATGTACTGTGTAATGCCTAACATGTAGCTGAGATAAACCAAGTATGAAGCCATGAGTGATTTAAAAGATTGAATCATTAGGTTTTATATGATTTTATGAAGGGATTTGTGCTAAATACACATTTTATTTGATGATTTTGTGATTGATTGTTGGATTATCGTTTGACCTTATGACTTTGCATATTGTGTTTTAAATTACTTACTAGATCTCCCAAGCTCACCCCCATTTACCGCCTCAGATATAATTGACTTCAGAGCATAAGTCGATAGAGGATGATTTGAATGAGTGAAGAATTAAATATTGTAATTTTTATTGAAGAAATATGTAATATTTGACGTCAATTGAAATTTAAATTTGGGAGATTTATCAATTATTTGAAGTATTAGTGCTCTTTATGGATTGAAATTGATGGGTTTGAGTGCGTGCACTGGACCCAAGGGAATCGAGTTCGGGGTGTGATAGAATGGTATCAAAGCTTAGAGAAGTGGGCTAGCTTGATTTGAGAATGACTATGAGATGGGATTGGACAATAATAAGTTTAATTAGAACAACATGAATATGGCAGGTTTCTAAAAAAATCTAGATTTTCATGGTAGGCCAAAGAATTCTTAATCCTGATTGCAGTAAGTTTT
Source organism: Ilex paraguariensis (assembly GCA_963454935.2). Taxonomy (NCBI): domain Eukaryota; kingdom Viridiplantae; phylum Streptophyta; class Magnoliopsida; order Aquifoliales; family Aquifoliaceae; genus Ilex; species Ilex paraguariensis. The sequence continues at coordinate 127,050 of CAUOFW020001097.1, forward strand.
GAAGTGTATGAGGAGTGACCAAGCCCAGTCATTTTAGAGTAGAATATAAAAGAGACCAAACAACTAACCAGTTTGGTGAAACATGTGTTGACTCTTGGACACTGAGATTAATAAGTGAGTATGGTGGGAATGATATTCTTTTAGCTATATATGTGGGTACGTATATGTGCATGCTAATAAGTCGAGCAGGAAAAGAAAACTCATAATCATAATGTACAGTAGAAACATTTTTTTTAAAGTACAAAAAAGATGAATGCTCAACTTGTAAATTTCAAGGATACAAAGAAAAAAACAAGAGAAAAGAATATGATATCGTGTACCAAAATAAAATAAATTAAAACAAAACCTATTGGGCTTTAATCTGCAAGGATTTGATTTTTTTGACTATCTTAGGTTAGTGCTTAGAATACAACCAAAGGAACTTGATATTAGAACATGAGTAAAAATTAAATTATGTTTCAATATGAATGCACTGTGGAGAGATTTTCAGCATATTGGAACAATCTGCATATAAGGAATTTCAAGAAGGACCAAAAAATTTTTAACGGGTAGAGAATGTGATAACCCGCAAAAAAGAAATATATTTAATTCAAAGTTTGGGTCAAATTATGATTTTTTGTTAAGAAAATGGTGCCAGTGCAATTAACAAATGTGTGAGGTGGTGCATCTAGGGTTTCTCCTATTCATGTGTATGTAGGCTATCAAAATAGAGGAAGGACAAAAAAATAACAAAAGGGAGAGAGAGAGAGATAGTCTACTGTTATAGACCAAGGATTGTTGGGGTCCATTGTTAGGGAATTTAACAATGGTGGTATGTTTTAGAGTTCATTACTATTGAAGTCAACAAGGGAACCAAGATCAACTAAGAATGCTAGTCATGGTATTAGTCTGGATCAAATTCATGTAAGTGGTTTACCTTATAATATGCCACCATTTGTAAATCTTTTTATAAAGAGTCATTTTATTGCTATCACCATTGTATTCTGAGTCATTGTTTAACCGTTGATTATCGATGTTTGTTAGGGCTTTCGTTTGATATGTCTTTGTATTTGTTGTGCGAAAAATATTTTTCGGGTGGAATGCTTGTGACCTATTGGCACATGTCAGGCATATTCGGTGACATAAATATGGTTTGAGATGTCGTTAACGGGTGTGTTTTAGAATGGGATGTACTGAGTAGCACCTAGCATGTAGCCAATATGAACCAAGTATGAAGCCATGAGTAATTTGATAGATTGAATCGTTGGGTTTTGTATGATTTTATAAAGGGATCTGTGCTAAATGCTCATTTTATTTGTTAATTATGCGGTGGATTGTTGGATTATCGTTTGACCCTAAACTCCATATATTTTGTTTTAAATTACTTAGAGAGCCTCCCAAGTTCACCCCCCATTTACCCCCTCCGATGCTGGTTAACCTCGAGGTATTAGTTAATTGAGGATGATTCGAATGAGTGAAGAATTAAATATTGTAATTTTTATTGAGAAAATATGTAATATTTGACGTTAGTTGTAATTTAAATTTGGGGGATTTATCAATTATTGAGAGTATTAGCGCTCCGCATGGATTGAAATAGATGGTTTTTGAATTCGTGCATCGAACCCAAGGGAATCGGGTTCTAGGCGTGACAGATACAATTTAAAGCTAACGTTTCCGCATCAAATACTGTATGGGATACAATAGTTATCAAATACTCAAGGATACGTATAGGAGATGTATTACACGTATCCAATAATAAACACAATATGAGGATACATCGGAAACACAACCAAAATGAATATACTTTGGATATGGAAGTGCATTTGCTAAACAATATGTGAAATTGATCGCTTTGATCTTTACCCTTTCCTCTCAAAGTTGCATACAATGCAACACATATAAAAAAATTCATACAACTGTGAAAGAGTATTATTTACCATCAAATGTCAAAAGAGCATATTGCAATAAGTATTTCAAAGTAAACCAACTACATAAATAATGGCTCTAACTCCTTTAATTAATCACATCACTTTGTTAATCTCCAATAATGACACAATCTATACTTCTTCAAAAAGTGGAAACTGGTATTTTTCGAATTTTTATCAAAGAATCTATTGAAAATTATAATTTTGAAGTTACGAGGTAACAATAAAAATAAAAAATATACTTTTATGGGCAAATCCTGGTCATATCTAGTTTGGCTACACAATATCGTTGTATCCATATTAAATCGTACTCGTTTCTCGTATCTATATCTATGCTTCTCGGGTGTTGACCCATGGATTTTCGAAAGAACTCACTAAACTGATATGCCCAAATTAAAGGATTATGAGGTACTTTGTACAACTCTACTTTTACAAATCATGGTTGTTGATCGAAAAATTTTATAATTAGACAATGGATTCTCAATGGTTTAACCCACCTATAATATATTGTGTGTCAAAACAATAATGAAAAATTAGAACGTGACCATCTTAATGTTTACAGTAAAATCTAATAGGAAAATCACTTGAGAGGAGAATTTCCTTAGTTAACAAGAGTGAGAAACACAAGTGACTCTCATATACCACGTGAGAATGTGACTCGGTTTTGGAAATATAGATGGATTGGGGATTCTCCTCTTTCTTTGTCTTATCGTCGTCTTTTTAGATTATCTAGGTTTCAAGATGATTCCATTTCAAGAATCTATTGAGTCATTTCATCTCCTGGGGGGTGGAATTTTAATTTCTTTAGGGCATTTTATGAAAGGGACAAATCAAAACTTGCATCTTTGTTGTCTTTAATTCAGCCTGTGTCTTTATTGATCGGAGTGGCTAAAGTACCTTCTAAAGTGCAGGTTTTTCCTTGGACAGTGGCTCTTGGAAAGATTAATACTTGTCACGTGTCGCAAAGAAGAAGACCAAATTTTTGTCATTCTTCACATTGGTGCATTTTGTGTTGGAAAACTAGTGAAAGTGTGGATTATATTTTTTTTACTGCCCAGGGGAAATGAAATTGTGGTTCAAAGCCTTGGAGAAATTCGGATTGAGCTGGGTGTTTCCCAAAGTATGTTCCTCTTTTATGGGGACAAACTATGGGGTGTTTGGGAAAGATTGTGAGCATCCATTTTATGGAAATGAGTAGTCATGACAATCTTATGGGTGGTTTGGTTGGAAAGAAATAACATAATTTTTGAAGCTAGAGAAGAAAGGATGGAGTTTCTTTGGGATAAACCAAGTATTTGGAATCCTCGTGGGCTTCGACGGCAAAAGAGTTCAAGGATGTGCCTTTTTACTTTCTTACTATGATTGGATAGGATAGCTTGCATGTAGATAGGGGAGTTCTCGTGGTGACATAGGATTATATTATTTTTCTTTTGATGTAACACCCTTTTTTGGACCATTATTGATTGGATATTTTGTCCACCCATTATGTAAACCTTTATTTAATGAATGAAGGTTTTGTTTCTTATCTATACTATTAATAAAAGTACTTTAACATGAAAAATTTTAATTTACTATTTTGCCCTTATAAAAAACTATAAAGACTAGCGTGTCTTTTTGTATTTAAATATATAAATTATAATTATATCCCTTTCATTTAAATAACAAACTAATCTCTAACATATCATGTAAATCTCTATTTTTTTGCAAAACTTTTAGATGGTCATGTTATGATTAATATGATATATAAAAATAATATTTTTTTTTTCAAAAATTCTAATATTAATACACGTTAACAACTTCATTGATACACTATCATCTCCAATGCCTTAAAATGATTATATTTATCTTATCTCTTTATTCACAATCAAAATAACTTCATAAAAAATTACTGATACATAAAGTAAAAACAAGAAAGAAAAAAATAAAAAATAATTGAGAAAAGGAAAATTTATAAACCTTATTACTTAATAGTTCGAATGAAAGAATCACAGAAAATAAGTCCATTGAATGTTTATAGTTATGAAGAGAATATAAAAAATTTAAGTATGATAAGTATGATATAATATCTAATGTAGCTACATAAATTGTATTTTGTCAAATGTTTCAACAAAAATTTTCACGTGCAATACACGTCATGCATTGCTAGTCAATAAAAAATATACAATGTCAAAATGTCACGCAATTCTCAAGCTGAGCAAAAGATGTAACATTTTATATTTCATTTGGATGTGAAGACATCGGGATTTTGGGGAGAGGATTTAAACAAATTAAAGAGGTGCCCAATAAGGGAAAGCTGAATAATTTGTGCTTTATTGCGTGCCAATGCTATAGTTTGGCATAATACAGAGCCAAAACACAATATTTTGTCATAAACGCCCCAATGGTGCATTTAAAAACTGTCATTCTTGGCACAATGCTCCATAAAGATTTATTGAACACGTTTAGTCCTAACAAAGAGATCAAGGTTGAGTATTGGTCGAGAAGGGGAAGGGAACACACAATCTATCCTGCCTACATGTTTGATAGCAGACATATCAAGTCAGTAATAACAATCAAACTGGAGGAGCTGGCCAGGATGGCTTGGTAAGCTAGCAAGTGTGTGTGTGTGTATCTGCAGCATCAATAAAAAACCTATTTTAATGTGGTAATTGGTGGTTCAACAAATAGTTTATTAATTTAGTTGAAAGTCACCATAGAATACAAAAATAAATTATAAGTAGATAATGTGGCATTTTTGTGAGTGCAAAAAAAGTAAAGGGGATTAGTGGTCAAACATTTGTCTTGTCAGATTTTCGCATATGTCATTTGTCAGGCTAATTTGGCATGACGAATAGCACACTATTGGAGGTTGTTGCTTTGCTAATCATACTAATTTCGGCATTGGCCTAACAAATAGCCTACCATTAGACTTACTCTTAAGGTGACAATTTGGTAGTTGACCCGTTAACATGACTTGAACAGTGCTATCAGGGTTATGTTGAGGCAAATCATGTTTGTGTCATATTCAAGTTAGCGTCATTATAGGTGTTTGTGCTCAGGTCTTTACCATTTGTCCGACTGACACTTATGATACGAACACGATATGATCGTGACGTATATTTGAGATCCTATTACTATATTTTGCCCTTATTTTTTTTATCAATTAATTTTCAGGTGTGACAGAATATTATGGCATGGCTGCAGCATTGAACAACTATCTTATATTCAAGGAGAATCAAGATTTTACCAGTGTGTGGTGTGCTTGCAATGGAGGTGGAGATGAAGAACAAAGCCACCAGGTTTAGTAAGGGTTTCTCTTGCGGTGCCACAACAATGGAGTATGAAGATTTCATACCTCAAAAGCATTCCTCTTATGAGTTTTGATTAAATCCTCAAAATCTTGAGAGGAAAAAAGAAAGAGCCTCTTGTTCAGGTCTTTACCATTAGTGTGACTGACACCTTATGATACGAACATGATACGACCGTGATGCGAATCTAACTCCTGATTTGGATTACACATTTTCGTCATCTGTCCTATATTTTTGGTGTATATTAGTATTCTGTATTTTATCACTTAAGAATATAATCATTCTAACCGGTGAAAACTGACTAACTCAACATGACCTAATAATTAAAAAAGTTACATGGGTCATGTCGTGTCACCCATGTACCAAATAGATTGTTTCAGGGTGAAAGATTTTGACACAATTGGTTAATCATGAGGTGTAGGGATTGACCTATTTATCAGGATACCCAAACTTCAACATGACACAAATCACTTATTAAGACACTTGCAAACTTAGTTTTCACACAATAAAATAAATAAATTCAGGACTGAAGACATCTATGAGATAACCACTGGCTGTTATCTTAAGTCTCTTCCCAGCCTCATTGGAGAAGTGCAGGGTTCAAATCCTGTTTGGACGTGGTAGCATGTGTAATACTTGTCATAAAAAAACAAAGCAAAAGAAAGAAAGGGTAAGCTGACTCACTGGCTTACTGGACGCTGATGATCGAGCTCGTTGTATGGATCAATCACTATTCCATGCACCCCATGTCTTAAGACTGCAGCCTTTGCAAGCCCAAGAACCCATTTTATACTTGGAAGGCTATCATTCTCACACCTGTTCCATAACCCATTGCTTACAAAATTTGCAACCCTAAGAAGGCATGAAATGAAAATTAAACAAACCACAAGCCACATGCAGGCTAATTCAAAGTAGCAATAAGGTGGATAAACCTCAGCAACCAACAGCATCAAAAACAATCCTCACACACCGCTTCGTATAAATGAAATAACAATGAGAACTAGAAATGGAGGAACTATGAAGCACGGATACGGATACGGGATACAGGTATAATACGATACGGATACGAAAAAATCTAAAAAAGTAGAATATAGTACGGGCAAGATACAGCTATAAATATTATTTTCAACCAACGTAACACTTTTATATTTTGGTAGTTCTTCAACATATAATAAGAAAAATTAGTAATTCTTTTTTAATCAAGAAAATATAAAACGTGTCGCCGTGGTATATTCACAAAGTGAAATGACTAATTAAAGGAATCAAAGTTAATATTTACCTAGTATTTATAAGTTATTTTTGCTAAAATTATAATATAATAGCTTTATTTTATACTCTTTTGACATGTAATTGCAAATAATACTTAAAAAATTCATGTGCCTTTGAAGTAATATGAAATTTTGGTTACTTTATTGTATAGTATGTGAATTCGAAAAGAGATATTAAAAGTTCAACTAACAAATTATATATGTTGTTCTACTACAAAAGTATCCGTGAAGGACCCTAATATTTAATTATTATCGAATACGTAGAAGGTGTATCTGATACGTATCTTCGAGTATCCGACAAATAGCATATCCGATACAGGTACATCAACTTCAACGAAGTATCTGTGCTTCATAGGAGAGAAGAAATATAATAACAAATAGTATACTACAATGTGCACAAGTTACTCCATTCTAATTGGGCAAAATATCTCAAGTCAACTTGAATAAGAGGGATCATGTTCTCCAATCATGATCACTTGAAGCTAGACATCCTGACTCAGACGAGGCAAGTTCAGTGGATGGAAGATGATCTAATTCAGCCTACTGCATATATTTAATCTTGTCAATTAAGATAGCAAAAAACATGCAATGGTAGCTAGGTCTAGTGTTGTGATTGAATACACAACGACGACTCATGGAATTTATAAGCTTAGGTGGTTCCAAATCTTGCTAGGAGAGCTAGGAATTCATGATAATGGACTTATAAGCCTACATCGTGATTCCTCAAGCAAGGCAACTGGTAAGTTATTGAAGGGTTTGTTTGAATAATGAAATGACAAACATTAATCATTTTAAAGTGTCCAACGGTGATATAATATATTCTCAAGAGAATGATGCAAGAACCCGCAATGAAAAAATAAGGAGATATTTCTATATCAAAATATCAATTGAAGAAATAATAGGCAAATTCTTAGATCACCATTAAGAATGTAGACAAAAACCAAAACAGAATGGTTCCTAATACTGAAAACTAAGAGCGATGCCACCTACTACCAAAACCACGATTTTTAAAATAGTCAGGTTCTTCCATGCAAAAAGGCGACTTCGAAAGAATAAATAAGTTTGTATCCGAAAAAGTATGCTTAGGAAGTTCTTTTGCTAAGCACAACTTAATAATAAGGCCACGACCAATATTACAGATGATATAGTTTAGGAAGCTAGAACCAATAATGTTGAGATTGACTCAAGATTAATATTTTGTTTCGGTATATTGTTTCGGTCACCTAGGAAACAGAAGTATTTCGATGTGTTTCGGAAACATTTCAACCTGTTTCAAAAATAGAATGAAAAACATAAAAAATTTAAAAAAAAATTTCTCAAAATATTAGTCAAAATATACTAAAATATCTTGAAATACTTTGAAACATTCCAAAATAATTGTACAAATACACTGAAATATAATATTTCGAAATATTATAGAATACCTCGAAGTATTAGAATTTCAATTCCATCACTGATTCGTTTCAGTCTCCTTGAAAACGGAAACTTTCGAACGTTTTGACTGTTTCGAAGCGATATTTTGATCCAACACTTCATTATGAAAAATCTAAATTCTAAACCATGATTTGATTTGCATGCCCTTTGTGTTGGCCGATGTATTCAACTGAGGACAAGATGTTTAATATATAGCTTGCAAATTCGGCAAGAGGGATGTCTATGCAGTAATTCGAGAGGTGTTGCGTTTATGTGTAAGCGGGGGTTTAGTTTTGAGACCTAACCCACTACCCTTCACATAGTCTTTTCTCTCTTATTTCTTTTTCTGTTCTCCAAGTGTCTTTCTCCTTCTCTAAATCTTAAAACTTTTCAATTAAACTTACATAGTTATCAAATCGTGCATCGAAAGGCGTATCATTTTTTTAAACTAGTGTGTCGTATCGTATCGTATATTGTGTATCGTAGTACGCGTAATTTTATTTTTAAATAATTATTAATAAAATATATGTATATATCTTTAAAAAAAAGTCATAGACTCATAATAATATAATATTTCATTATTATTCTACCAACTGTTCAAGTTTCCAACATAGTTCAGTAATATCAAAATGCAAAGACCTCTAATTCAAACTCCTAACATCAATTGCTTGAACAACTTTAATATTAATCAGGAATTTTGAATTCAATTAAACAACATTAACATTAGACTTTATTTATTTTTTTTAAACAATAACCACAGAAATGACGTCGTTTCACTAGGTAGTAATTTAAAAATAAGTCCTACGGTAAAACAATGTCATTTTAACTCCAAAAAACAAAAAAATAAAAATTAAAAAAACAGAATCGTCACTTATCGTACGTATCAGGCTTACCATATTGTGCATATCGTGTATCGTACGATACGGTGCAAAAACAATACGGAAACATGATACGTATCGTTTTTTCAAGTGTATAGTACGATACATATCGTGCAATACGTATCACGTATCGTACGATACTAATAACTATGTTAACTTATACCCAAAGTGAAGGTAACCATGGTGGAAAGATTTCAATTTCTCATTATCGAATGCTTTATTTCAATATTTTCTTCCTTATTCCTCTCTAAGTAGGTTGACCCTATGAGCTTTGTCTAAATCTATAATCTATGGGGACGACTAGTTTAAAATTAGATTGATTTGATTAAAGAGAACAAACTCCCACCTTTCCAATGAACAAGGATTCCCTTCTTGCTTTCTTACCCATTTCTACTCAGCTTTCAAATACAAATCCCAAGCGAGTTGGAAAAGAAAGAAAAATTTCTAAGAAAGGCAAAACAATGCTGCCATATCAAGGCTAATTACAAGGAAACTACTCGCCTTATTTAAAATTACACTGCATTCCTTTCTAGTTCAATTGTGCTTTGCAGATGCCTATCATGTCACGAAGAACTGTTAGTGTCAAATAAATTAGGGGATGATTACATAATAAGCCTACAATATTCTCATTTTTAATTATCCTGGGCATTGTTATCCACCCCTCCCTAGAATTTAACTTCTCTTATTCATCTTACTTCAAACACAACATCCACCCACCATGTCCAATTAAAATAAGAAAATCAAATTGGATAAACAAAACAATTTCTCTTAGGATTAAAATCAAATCAGTGTAAGAGAAGATTTCATTAGGAAATGACTAGTTTATGTTATGCAGGAAATAAAATACCGAAAATGTATGCCACAGGTTTTGGTGAATTATAACAGAATTACAAGATATTGTATGCAATATGTTTTGAATTTTTAGATCCTAAAACCAAATTGTAAATTGACAAATACACCATCATTTCCTAACATTTTCTTGTCATGGAAAATTGAGCATAGTTTTGTGAAATGGAAGTTGCATGTGTCCTTATACGATTGATAATGACGTAGTATTGCAAGACAACCGTACATCAAGTACTATTCTGTGCACTGTGTAATATAAAGGTATATATGCTATTTAAGTGAAGGAAATACCTTTTTGGGATTTATTAAAACTTGTGTATTATGACATTTAATTAAAGGGGAGCTTCTTGTTTGGGATAGTACTAATAAGTATGGTGGCATCACTAATGGATTTAAACAAAGGGTGACAAGAGGGAGAACTCACTAATTATTTTTGTGGTCAAGAGAGGATTTTGTACATATCCAAACATGAATGAGGAATTTGCTATTTGATTGAAAAATTAGGAGGTAAATTGGGGTTGAACCTTCCTATTTATAGTACCTTGGAGAAACAGAAGTATGGGGTCAAGAAAACTACAATGATTTTTCTGATAATGATGACATCATCGCTAATGAATTTCAACAAACGTGACAAGAGGGGATTTCACTAATTATTTTGGCAGCCAAAGAGGTTATTGTGTATGTTCAAGCATGAAGGAGGACTCTCGCCGTTTGATTGAAACTTAGGAGGTATGTTTCTGTTTAACCATTATATTTATAACAACTTTT